>CABFOQ010052502.1:0-10362 GCA_900660455.1 Gephyroberyx darwinii
GGATTTACTTCAATGTGGGTAAAATACAGCCTAACATGCCCAAAACCGGTGTGTAGGGTTTTGGACAGGTCTGTGTTCAAAATAACACTGCATGATTGACTTGTTCTTTAGACGTGGTCTTCACAGGCGTACCTTGACACCAAAGTCCCACTGTGCCAGCTGGTTTTTATTGACACGCCCCTTGGTGTACCGTCCCACCCATCCCAGAGCAAGGCCCAATCCCAATTCACCCCTTGCCCCTACCCCTTAGCCCTTCCCCTCCATTTTGTGCATTCACGTGTAGGGGTAGGGTGTCCCGATTTGTGTTGGGACCGAGGGGTAGGGCGAAGTGCTAGGGCTACACGGCCCTCCAAACAGAGATTTTTCAGGGGCACACTTCAAACCGAGGGTTATGAGAAATCTCCGACAATCATCGGCAAGATGGTGAATGATGCACAAGCAACAAAAGGAAACCACAAATGTAGTATTTTCTTCATTAATAAAGATTTAAAAAATTAAAAAATTATCTTAGTTTAATGTCGTTTCAAAGTATTATAGACCTTTTCTTTATAACAAGCATAACCAAAAATCGCTAGTATGCTGATCATTACAACATTGTTTTAAGGCTGATTTGTGCATGACAGTCCCACATTTTGACATATTTCCATGTCGCATTTCCCCGTTTGATGGCATATGATGCCCGAAATATAATTAAAGTCCAGCAGCGAAGTTGCTGCACTTGTTACCGCTCCTCTAATATCAGTGCAGACCAGCAGGGTAGGAGCACAGAGCACCGCTATTCTATCATGAAGTGGTAATGAAGCATGTCCTTTTTTATTTGATGACTTGTTTGATTGATTGATAGCGTGAAACTTATAAGTTGTGAACGAATCGCGAGCATCCATGCTGCTCTATCTCCGTTATTGTGATAATACCATTATTGCCATATAATGATTGCCAACAAACTTCTCACGTCTGTTTACGTAAACGCCAACGACGATGACGTATCAGGGTTTTGAAAGGTTGTCCCATTTCATAGGGGAAGATTTCAACCACTACCCCTAGTAACGCTGTTCCGAGGGGCACTCGAGAACGAGGGGTAGGGGTAAAAATGAGGAATGGGATTGGGCCCAAGTCTGTCCACCAAATTGTCCATTGTCCACCAAACTGACAATGAAATGTAAAATGTAGGCTATTTTATTCAAATAAAACATTCATTGTTTATTCATTGTAAACATTGTTTATTCAAACAAAATTGTCCATTGAAGGATTGCTATGTAAAAACTACCCCCATTTGTTTGAATCCTCTGTTTTGTACATGTGCATTAAATCAATTTTACGGCATCATGTGGTGACTTGACAGCATCCAGGACCACATACTAGAAAAAGATAAGGCTCATCTCACACAATTGATTGATGTTATCTCCGTTGCACAAAGTCAAGATCCCCTCGATTCAATTATAAAACCCCGAGACTCAAGAGTCACCTTCATGAAGAATTTACACTACTCTATACATCACTGCGAATCAACAGGAAGGGGAAAACGGAGTGGGAATATGAACGGACGGCCCAAACTTTCTGTCGTTTCCCACCCCCGGTTGGTAATTGGAAGACTCGGCTAATTAAAACAGAGTGGCCCAGACAGTCAATGACGGCTGCTACTGCTGCGGCTCTCCCCTTCAGATGTTCAATGAAGAGGAAGGGGTATTAGAGCCATAAGGAATGACACAAAGCTGGCTACTCGCACATAATTGCTCACCCAGGGAGGATGCAGTGAGGCTGGTGGCCTGACGAACGCCCGAGGTGTCAGTTCCTGTCAAGATGATGAAGCTCTTCGCTGGCCCCCCCGGCCCCGCTCTGAGACCCCAGACATCAATTTCAACTTTATAAATCTAAAACTGGTGAAATACGAGGGCGGCTATAACTTCGGACTAAGCCTTAGTTAGATTTTCTTTTGCACAGACCCTTAACTGGGGCCCGCCCGGTAATTTATGAAGCCATTAGAGTGTCTCTGGAAACGGTAGGATTTGTTTAAAACAATCGCCCGGTGTTTAGAAGCATCTTTTATAGCTTCATGATTCGGCGCACTTAATCTGTGGAGTGAGACATAAATTAGGAAAACCTCAGGTTGTTTAAGCCTTATATCCGCATAGCGTCGTGGTTAAGACCGTAATGTGGGAATGGCTTTCATCCAAATTCCCTTTCCTTGTTGGTAATATCTGCCAGGATCTCTCCCAATCACCAGGGGACTGATTACAGTACCAGGACATGCTCCTTCTTCAGAGCTCTCTGACACGTGCGTCATCAGAAGTAGCCTGGCTTCCCCCGGGGGAGCATTAAAATTAGAAAAGAGACAGGAAGATGGACTCGCCAGTCCCTGAAATAACCTCCCGACGACATGGATTCACATCTGGTACGGAGGAAGCTGGCCACATTTTCTCTGGAGGGGGGAAGAGAGAGCGGATTAGAGTTTGAGTGATGTCAGAGCAGTAAGATAAATCAAATCTGACTGAGGGAGTCACTCGAATAAGGTGACAAACGACCCCCTGTGACAGACGGGGCATTATTTTAATCTCCTTTAGTTAATTTATCCAGGCCCTGCACACAACCCCCTTGGAAATCCCTTCTTATTGTCGCCGCATCAGACTCGCCTGGCTCAAAAAGGATTTAAACAGCATAAAGCCTGGAGAAAGGGGTTATACAAGAGAAATAATGAACAGATGTAATAGCATAATTGCACACCGGGGTCCTAAGACAGAGTTGTCTCAGGTCATTTAGTAGACGGGCCCTGGACTCTGTAAGCCTCGCCTGTCTGCGTTCATGCGAGGAGATGCCCGTGGCCCTGGTATGTCCTGGCGTGATTAGAGAAAGACCTCGTGGAGAAACATCTGTTTGGCCGGAGGACATGTTGTCACCAAAGAAGAAGGAGGGACTCTCAGGAGATTAGCATCTGTGTTTTTAATTCAGAGAATCCTCCCTCCCTCTCTCTCATTCGCTTCCTTTTCATTTTTTCCCCCTCGTTCATTCGTTCTCCGTGAAGCGGAAGTTATTATAGCTACGTGATTTTGAGTGCTGCAGTTAATGACGGTGACACAAATGACATATATGGTGCAGATGACTATGTTTGCAGTAGCATTAAAAGGTTATTTAGAGACAAGACCAGGGAAAATGTAATGCATGTTTTATTCAAAGGGGAAAGCCTAATGAGAAAATGGGGCTTATTGCAGGGGGAATAGGCTGTGGTAATTACATTAAAACAGATATCAACTCTTAATGCTTCAAGTTCCGACCTGCCACAATAATATAATGTTGATAATATTACTTAGAGATTAATGCTAGGAAAGATTTTAATTGCCACATGACCGATGGGGTCAGTAGTTCAGCTTCTAACATGGGTAGTCTGAGTTTAAAACAAGGAATATGATATTACCTGTGTTTGATATCCATGGAGGAGTGGCCACATGACACGGCGGTAAGGCCCCATCAATGCTGGCTGCCAGATTCCATAATTGCAAAGTGATAACTTGACAAATGGTGTAATTACATGTTAACATGAGGGGGAAAAAACAATCTATCTAGAAAACATACCATCATCCTGAGAGGTGAGGGGCACAAGGTGACCTCTGCTCTGATTCGCTGTTGTTTGGTGGTGTATTTTTCTATTTCCACTGGATAAGTGATCAACTGTAGACGATGAGACATCATTTAGAAATATTTTCAGCGCAGCTACAATGGAGTTTGATAGCAGAAAAATTCCAACTATCAAAAGTGTCGGTCCATCAGAATCAAAGAGCAAGAGCTGCACCGACGTTCGACAATCAAACAGGGAGAAATCCATCGTAGAAGAAGAAGTGACACCAATTTCTCCACTGACAGCAGCCTCAATAGACCAGAATGCAATGCAGCCAGAAGACATGTCGCTCCGCTATCACTATTGCTACCTCTACCTACACGTAAAACCCACAGCTTGAAATGCTCAGACATGTTCAGGCACAATTTCCAGGGGTTGTCGAAAGGCATTCTGGGAAATGTAGGAAAACACCAACTGAAGTAGAAGTGGACGAAGGAGGAAAGTAGTGTTTGATTCTGACGCAGGGATCTTTGTCACATGGTGTCTGCCCTCATCTGCAAAAATGCCCCAAAAATAATCTTAAAATTGGTCATCTGAGAACTGTGTGTTAAGGACAGCACATTTAAAAGCTTTTGACTGAGTTGAATCACTATTGTGTTATATCAACTGGTGATAGAGAGCAGCAAAACGGGCATTTAGATGAAAATGGCGCAGATTATTACTTTAAAGTCAAAAGATCAAAGTCGGAGCGGATTGGGGCTGGCGTGTCAGGTCGAGTTTCTAGTTTTAGGCATGGCAAATATTCAGGATTAGGATCAGCACTCATGTGCCCGTTAAGAATGATTGCATTCAGGAAAGGCGCTTTGGTTTATTGAACACAGGGATTTATCTGATCCTCTCAGCCAGCTCAGATCGTTTAATGCTGCCTGGCTTTCCCCCAAATGAATTCCTGCAATTACACAAGGCACGGCCCGACCTATCAACTGCAATGAACGGGAGAGGCAGAGAGTGAGGTTTACAGAAGTCTAAATCGTTATTGTGTCATATTGTATTATTGAGAGTGAAGAGGATGTAAACAATGCGGCATTGTGGTTGGTGACGATTTAGTAACCTCAATGGATATTTCCCAGACCCTGAGTAGAAGAGAGAGACCCTTTAATGAGGGTTAGCGCACCGTTTACACAAGATTAACATATTATTAAATCTGTGATATTTTGTCATCAGATTGCGCAATATCATTGAAACAGTGAGACCGGTAGGAACCGAAAGCAAGGAAGTCAAAAGCAACCAAGACACAGTACGTTTTCTGCACGCGTCCAAGCATCTCTATTAGAACATGTGTGGATGAATCACCCTCTGCTTCCATAACACCCCACCATACACACGCCATTATATCACGAATCTTGGCTTGTTGACTTGAATGACGCCTGCCTCCTGCAACCCAATGCGTTCTGCATTGTTAGTGGACAGAGGTTTTTTTTTAATAAGATATCTTTTATAATAGGTCCTCAAACAGCTCTCTTCCTCATTACGCCGCTATTTACTATGACACAAGCACATCAAGAGCTAGCTCTCTGAGTCTCGTGAAAAAAAAAATTGCGACACAACATCATGCCGGATGTTTTTTTATTCTGATCACACTGGCATTGTGGTCAGATGTTTTCCCCCGGTTAATGCTATGAACCTGAGTTATGAAGATTCCCTCGCCCCTTGAAGCTGCATCTGGCAGTAGCAGAGTGTCGCGCCTTTGATGGCGAGAGCCTGCTGGTTTAATAACTTACTTCTGGTGTTAAAATAGGTGAAAAATACAAATTGTTCCGCGCCTACTGCAACAAATTGGTTTTAAAACCCAAGTGTGAAGTAGACCAAAGTCGCAGAATGTGAAAGATCAATTATAGCATGCTGATTATGGTATGTTTACAGAGAGCACTTCCACAGTTGTATTCAATCATAGCTTAGCAATGTAGCGGTGCAGGGGGGGATAATGCTTGGATTAGTCTGAGATTCAAAGCTGCTGCTGCAGATCAATGTACCAATGTCACCCCATGAAAAAAAAAATGCTTTCCATTAATTATCATCTTGAAGTCGTTTTTAATAAAAGCTTGCAGGCTAAATACTTAATGGCCGTGGAAAGAATTTTAACCCAAACCCTTTAAACCAAAATGCCACTGAAGATTTTTGAAGATGCTCCGCTTGTATGGTGTAGCTTCTTAATGATGCGCAGTTATTTGTGTAGTGACAGTTGCAGAACAAGATTATACTCTGCAGTGGTGATGTAAGGCATAAAGCTGAGTATGCCATTAGAGGTTTTATTGGACAAATGCATTGGAGATTCATAATCTGAATCCTTCCACAGCAGATGGATAAATGTTCATGGTTAAAGATGCTTGCTGAGGGCACAAGGTCAATTCCATTCAGCAAAACTGAGCCCAGACTTGACCCTCAAATGCATAATTTTAATCATAATGCATTCTGAATACTGCTCTCATTGTTGAAAAAGTAAAAGATTGATCAACTAAACGTTATTGAAAGTCTCTATTTTCCCTAATAAGTCATATTGTCCCCGTGGTTATTATGAGACAGATTTAAAAGGTGACTGTTTTGTGTGTGAGGCGTCCGTGATACGCCTGAGAGCAATCTCATTGTCTTGCTTGGCTAGCGTGAATGCTGAGCTAACACCAGGGCTGTAATCTATCACCACAGAGATTGCACTTGTTCAAGCATTGTTTTACAAGCTGCTGAGGACTACGGCAGATAAGCTTTATCCTGCCCTCACTTTCTGTGTGAGCCTTTGAAATCCATCTGTCAATAAGATAGAAACAGTGTGGAATGGAATACCGTGCCGTGGTGTAACAGCCAGGGTTGTTTGGGTTTGGCGGTAAGCCTGTCTAAAATGAATATATCTTACTTCATCCTGTCGTACTGGAGGTTTTTTTAGGACCTTTAAGATGTATTCATGGATGGGATATTATGAGGGAACTGACAATGGTCTGTTCTACTATGTATTTCCACAAAAAATGACTTTAAACCTGCACTGTGTAGCTTTCTGTAATTTAGTCACTGGCGGCCCCTAGTTGCAGTGAGAGGTAACTGTTTGTATTTTTGAGGACTTCACTACTCTTAGCTTTCTGTAGCGTTAGATGAGGTGCTAGCTCGCTCATTGCTTTTTCAGAGCTGTGTACGTTCGGCTCGTCAGTTCAATATGTCATTTCCTGTGCTCGGAGAAAACGTTCAGTGTATCTACCGACTCCAAAACTTCATTGGGGTGAATGGAGCCACTCTACAGTGGCTCAATGAAGGGGGAGGGGCCAGTCTTCTCTGTCACAGCAACACTTGAACTAGACTGATAAGGCCTTTATCATTTACATTAAATAGTTACATAATTATGAGTGCATTTTCTTAAAGAAGAATACCAGTGTCATTTAGAGTTTCAGCCCATTTATTGGTAAATGGTCTGCATTTATATAGCGCTTTACAACATATGCCTCTCATTCACCCACCGATGGCAGTGAGCTACCATGCAAGGTGCTCGCCTGACCATCGGGAGCAATTCGGGGTTCAGTGTCTTGCCCAAGGACGCTTTGACATGCAGACAGGAGGAGCCGGGGATCGAACCGCCAACCTTGTGATCAGAGGACAACCCGCTCTACCTCCTGAGCCACAGCCGCCCCACGGCTTATTATTGTCTATGTCTAGTTTACATTTCTCCTAAGATTTACTTGTTTTTCGTCATTTTTAAAATACAAACAGTGTCAAACCTAATATCAAATCAACTGCTGTCCTGGCTAAAAAAGACAACCCAAATAAGAAGACATGGATGTGATTATAAAGTTTGTGAGGCGACATGTTTTTGGTGGACTATTTCCTGGAGGAGACTTCCATTTCTTCCTGTGGGTGTCAGGTGATTGGCAGTAAGCAGAGTGTAATGCAATGATATGAAAACATTTAACGGTGAAATAACAATAAAGCAGAGAATCTTTGACAAAACCAAATTAAGGCATCGTGTTTACTGTGATGGATTATCTAGCTGGGGCAATTTTAAAGTTTTTTTTCATACCATACAAAAATGAATGGCAGCAAACTTCTTGTAAATGTAGGAAAACAGATTTCATTACCCAGATATCATGTAATGTGACGTGGGTAAACAAAATCTTTTCTGTGTCTGGTGGGAGTGCAGGTGGTGAAGAGGTTTCAGCGATCTTTGATTCATCACTTCCTGTGTGTTCCTGAGATTTCCCGCCAGGGCCCATATCTGCCAAAATTTAATTTGGGCAAAGATGTCTCAATTAGCGGGGATTGAATCTTTATTATAGTCCCACTTTGTGATTTAGTCTGATAAGACGGGTGTATTGTTAAATAAAAATCCTGTCTAGTGCAACTTTAAACGGGATTTCCTATTTCAACCTCTAATGTGTAGTGTCCTAGATTGCACGGACTGCACTTTTAAGAAAGATATGACATTATAGGCTAGACATGTATTCTGTCGGTGCCATCCAAACAACAAGCATGTAGCCAACTTCGAGTGTCATGTACTTCCTAATGACCTAGTAAAGTTTGTGTTTAACCGTACATCACCTGACTGGACAACAGATAGTTACATAACATGACAAACATGAAGTCCATTTTGAGAACTATTTTCTACAGCCTAATGCAGGTTTCTGCAGGTGTTTCCATTGAGTCCTGCAATGATTCCAGTCACTCAGTTTTCTACTTTGTGTGCGAGCAGGCTCCGAGCCCCATGTTGGCAAGCATCCTCCCTGATGTAGTGTCCTTGGGTAAGATGCTGAATCCCCACCAGCTCCATTGGTGCTACTCTGCAGTACTGACCTCCCTGTGATGGGAGGTATAAAAAAAACAACAACTTTGAATCACATGGTTTCCACTGTCTACTGGGCTTCAAGTACCTATTGCACATTTTGCATTCTTTTATTTTTTGCGGGAAAACATGCAATACAGTTGGTGGTCTGATGTTCAGTTGGTTGAAAATATGAAGTCGACCCAGATAGCTTGTCAGTGAGGCTGCTACCTTTGGCCTTTTCATTCTGGCGCCTCAGTAGCAACGCTGAGTTATTGATGAGCTGCCCATCAGGTTGATGCCGTTTTATGGCAATCCATCCCCTCTCCTCACCTGCTCTCACTCTACCTCCCTATTCCCAGATTTTAAGTTGCGCAGGGTCCAGCTAGCTGAACCGATGACAGACAAAGACACCAGGGGATCCATCTCTTGGCCGCGAGACTTTATTGACAGCCCTCATGCAGCTTTGAGAGCTCCAAGCAATGGACAGAAAGTCAAAGGGAATGGAAGTTCACTGCGGCTGCAGAGCCAGAGCAGTGGGAATAACAACAGATGAACAGAGGGGAGAAAAACAGCTGCAGAGAACAGCGCAGGGTCACGTTTAAGCCTGAGGGAGAGGGGGGGTAGACGCTTTGATATCTGAAGGCATCCATCTCTAAAGAGGGAGTTGTGTCACACTGGGACCCATGCCTGGAGTGACAGTTTTTTTAGAGAATAGTTAAGAGGCGTTTACATATTCCCTATAATGCTCCTGCTCTCCCTGGCAGGCAGGAGCTTGCTTTTTACTTGGTCTGAAAAACAGCTTGTCTTTTCCACTGGAGGCTGTTACTACTGTATTATACATGTTCCTTAGGCAGACGCACGTGTGTGCATGGCAGTGATAATGCCCATGATTGATTAATTACAATTATGAATGTGAAAATGAAAGTGAGTAACCTCAGGCCCTATGGATCTATTCGAGTGCATGTGATTACTTCACCCACTTGATATGTGACGTGCTCTCACAGAATCAGTCGGAAGTCGCAATGGCTAATTTCCGTAGAAAGGCCTTTTAAGTCAAAAAGTCTATTATTGACTATTTTGGTATTTCGACTAATTTTAATAAAACAAAACCTTGGCTTTCATAATCTGTATGAATTACTTCATATTTTAGAGTGGAAATATAATTTTGAAGCATAAAAGCAAGATATGGTATTTGGCGAAGATCGCGCTAGTGGCATTTAGCGGTAACTAGCCGTCAGCTGCATCTGCACCTGTTGGTTGTCAAGTTAGCAAGCTAGTATCGTAATCATCAAGACTTTCAATGGCGTCTTAGAAAGAAGAAGAAATCGCTCGGCAACCCAGTATTGTCTGTGGATTTCGGTGATCGGTGGTGAGAGCTTATTGATTGACTACTTTTTGGCACCGAGATCTGGGAGGGCGGCTCGGACGACACGGGAACGGACACCAACAGTGAAACCTCCGGCGACACTTCGGACTCTGACAGGCCCATTTCAGACACCGACACGGACAACGATGAAGATGTTGACATGGAGCCACTTTTAACAGAACCAACATCTGTCATCCTTGAGTCAGTACGAGATGATTATGTGGGCTACGGATCTGGAGGGGATATCGAGAAGGCGCGTAGCTTCAAGTGTGGCTGCAAATTTCATCTTGCTACACTCTCTTCTCTCCTGAGGAGATGGTGAAAAAACGAGACCAGTTTCAAGAGATGACTGCTGGTAAACACTTTTCCACTTATCTCATAGAGCTAGCCAACATTAGTAAACAGAAGTGTGTGTATCTTATCTTCTTTAAACCTTGTTCTCAGTAATAATGACCACTGTAGGTAATGTTTTGAGTAGTTCTAGCTAGCTAGCTGGTCAACAGGACCTGTATTTGTATTTAACTACAGATGAGTGGTCTCACACTGAAATGACAAAATGAGTTCTAATGTTAATTTGTTTTAATTGTCACAACATTGAATGTAGGCCTAAATTGTTTTTTTGTTTCCTAGGTGAGAAACACATGTTCC
>CABFOQ010052503.1:0-13461 GCA_900660455.1 Gephyroberyx darwinii
AGAGGAGCCACCTGTGGCCCTCACGATCCGCTATACTTCTTCAAAACTCCACCTCTGCCCTTTTTCCTTTCCCCCTTCTCCGTTCATTCTTTGCTTCATCTCATTCACTTCCATTTCCCTGCTCTATTTACTCTTCATCTTGTCTCACACTTAACCACCTTTTTCATTTGGTATTAATAACCTTTTTTCTCCCTTATTCCAGAAGCTCTACTAACCTCTCATTTGCTCTCTTCTTTCATCATTTCTTTTTCTCTTCATCCTTTCATTGTCTAGAAGTATAGGAGTACCACATTTACACGTAGGAAACAACACTTTCTACTCATAATCCAATATGGAGGATATTTTCTGATGGTTCCCTCACTCTGTTTCTTTCATGCTCTCTCTCTCTACCTTCTCTCTCTAGCCTCTGTGACTCGAACACCACGGCATCAGGATTCCCACAGAGAGCTTCTATTGTTTTCTAAATTACTCTGTGTGTCTGCGCACCGTGACAGACGTGTATCTCTGTTTTAATTTAGGAGAAAAATGGGTAACATTTGAGAGAAAAATAAACAAATTGGGTTTATGTTTAACATGAGTATCTTTCAACTCTGTCACAGATTGGGGGGGGGGGGCTCTTATCACAGTCTTATGGAGACACACAGGACACTGATGGTGAACGCAGGGTGGTGAGCACATCCTGGTCCTGTACTGCCTCCGCCTGGAAGAGATTTGTCACTACTGGTCATAACAATAAATACTGACACCCTTGAGACATTAGGCTCCTGGTGATGTGATTGAATGTTGAATGTTCATTGCACAAACCTCGTATTAGCTGCACATGAGTAGTATATGGTTTCAAAAACAACAGAAATGTGTACAACGGGTTGTTTTGGCAAAACGTCATGTTTTGTTAAAGACACATCACCACCATGCTGGGAATTCCCATAAAACCATACCATGTGAAAACCCTGGTGGGAGATGGTGTTGTCTATCTTTATCTCCATTGAACAAAAATGCAACTTACACGGGATGAGTATCATTTCCCTTTAAACTCATAAAGGTCAGAACTGCTATTCTATTTCTGCAATACTATTCCAAAAACTTCTGCAGAGGATTGCACAAAGGTACTCTATTCCTACGTGTTATATCCCAAACCTTCTCATCTCAAGGACCCCCAAATAGATACGCATTAAACTACTGAACTGAAATTTAATGGGATTTCATCCCAAGGAACCCCATCCTTGATTGTTCTTGCTAGATATGACTTGGTGGAGCATTATTTTACTGATGATCAACATGGTCATCCTTACACATTCTCTCATTATGCTGCAGTCTAGGCAGTGAAATAATGGTGAGATTAAAGTATTCCCCATTTTGCTAGGGACTCCTGGAAACCTATTAAGGGACCTCTGGTAATCCCTGGATCCCACTTTGATATGTGACAGCTAGTAGATTGTCTACTGAAGACCGAGCATCCAATTAGCCCCAGGTCTTCCTGTTGGCAGTTTCACTTCCAGTATAAAAGCCCTAGGGTTCACACAAACAACCCCTTGGCAGCTCAGGTAGCAAGGTGGCTTCAGTAGCGGTGGGGAGTCGAATTCTCTTAACAAACTCAGTTCTGTTGCGCTGCCCGACAGTAGTGAATGCAATGCAACCTCTTTGTCTTGAGTAAAAACCCAGAACTGGGTTAAACACTCGCTGACCAATATACAGAGCTGATTCTTTAACAGCTAACTCATTGCATGAACGAATCACACATTTGTAAATGTACCACAACAGTTCATTGATGCTCTCGTTCCTTGATGCTCTCTGTTCTTCAGCAGGAGCCAGCGAACAAGTTCACTTTGAGTTTGCAAGTGTGTAGGCTCAGGTAGAAGTGTATGAAGCCCAGTCCAACCACAGACACTGATTGCAACAATTTGTGTGAAGATTGTTTATTTTATTGCATAGTTGTTGCTTATTGTTGTTTAGTTGAACTTCACTGACCCATCAAAATGAAAAAGATGATTCCTTTATAAACAACTGTAATTATGTTCCGTATTTAATGAAAACTTGTATTATACCTTCTTTTTTAAAGGCCGTGGAATATTGCAGAAAACCTCATTTTCTAACTGCAGATTTTTGACAGGTGACCCGCGGATTATGATCTTTCTCTGCATGGAAAGCTGGAGTAACTAATATAAAGAAGGTCCTTCATAAAGAGCAAACATAACAATATGAAACTCGTTTTAAAGGTCATTCATAATTCAAGGCTTGGAGAACAGAATTGTGATCCCAGTCACGTCCGTGCACCATTTTGTTATGGATGAAAACCACACACCACCTCAGTATAATGTGCAAGACCAGATTCAACTTTGTAAGATAAGATGAAACTTTTAATGATCCTGCAGGGAAATTGAGTTGTTACAGCAGCAAAATAACAGGAAACCACATAGACAAAAAGAAAGAAATGTATACAGGATGGAAAGCAAATAGCAGATGGCGGTATTATTTATAATGTAACCACAAATACCAACATTTCAAGAACATCAGGTGGAACTTAATGAATGGAAAAATGTCAATCATACAACATTATGGGAGTGTGCAAAATAACAGCAGTAGAAGATAATGAAACAAAGAAAACTGAATTAAAATGTGTACAATATATAATATAAATTTACTTGAGAATTAAATCCACGCATTATGAAATAAGTAAGAAATTCTAAATATATCAAGGTATAGGCCTATTCCATACAAATGATATACAAAAGAGATGGATACAGGAATATTAAGAAAACAAATAGTGTACATTTACACCTTATATGCATGATGATGACGTTTGTCAATTTGACCTCCTGGCCCATGTATAGCCCATGTAACAACTGGTGGAACAGGCTTTGAGATGTACGATAAGTTGACTTGAGCAGACTAAGCTCACTATTATACTTCCATCTGATCATTGAGGCTCCATTTCAAACTGTCTCTCCATTCAGTTTTTGTCAGCACACACAAACAGACACACACACACACCACGACTCCAAGGAGCGCAGATGTACGGCGTCATAGGTGCAACGAATCATGTGTTGCGACATCGGCAGCAACACATCTCACCAACTTCATACATTACAGCCACCAAAATGATGACAGCCACCAAAAAGATAAAAATACTTGATAGGTATGGGAAACACTGCTTGAGTAGGCTATTTATATACAAATTTTATGTAAACATTTGGTCAGAAAATGAGTAATTTAGCCAGTTAATAGTTATAATAGACTACATGACTGTCATTCTATTACTTAATTTAGGCCAATATTTATTGTTTAATGGCCACTTGACTATCCCTACATCGTCCTGTCCATCTCAACCTCACTGGCAGCTAAATTATATGCCATTATTTTTTATATCCACCATAACCAAATAGACAACCTTGACATCTCTACATGTTCACTTGAAACAGCATACTTGGTGAAGACAAAGACAGAAAATGCACATTTACATCCTGAACCTGGAACCCTATGGAAGTCCATTTCTGCCAATGTGATGGAAAGAAAAGATTCTGTAGGTCATTATAATGACTTAGTATCTCAAAATAATGACTTAGTATCTCAAAATAATGACTTAGTGTCTCAAAATAATGACTTAGTATCTCAAAATAATGACTTACTATCTCAAAATAATGACTTAGTATCTCAAAATAATGACTTAGTATCTCAAAAATAATGACTTAGTATCTCAAAATAATGAGAAACTTTCTCAAAATAATGACTCAATATCATGACGAAGTTGCGTGCACTAGCTAGCTTTCTGTCATTGCTATTGGAAAAAGAGGTAGGCAGGCATGGTTTTGGAGCACTGATGTAGAGCAAGCTACTTGTAGATATTGTTGTGCTCTCGACACCAAGCTAAACATAGAAAATGTTACATTTCCTGGAGACAATTTGTGTGCTTGCGTTTTTTAAAAAGTCAATTTAAATAGAATGATACTGTGTTAAGAAATCGTAGTAGTAGAAGTAGAAAAAGCAGAAGTCATAGCAGCACCAGCAGTAGTGTGTGGGTAATGGACATAATCTAATCTAGTCCAGGGAGTATGTGTGTGTTTATGCTATTCACACACAATTTTGATGTAAAATCTTGTTATTTCCCTGTATAATGTCAGTGACCAAGCGTCCTCATGTAAAACCTTGCATAATACTGAAATAGTTTAATAACAGATAGCGCTACACAATAATGACAATACATTCCTGGTTGTTACCTAGATCATTTGATAGGAAGACACCATAGGACATAATAGCATCATGCTAGTGGAGCTCAAGGAGGGCAAAGATGTACGTTTAAAATAACTTTTGTTGGCACTTTTAAGTAAAGAATCTTGTCTATCAAGGTCTATGAAAGCTTTTAGCTTTCATAGAGCTAGCTTTTAGCTTTTAGCTTTTTTCAGCAGTCCTCTCAACATATTTCTATCTTCATTTGATCAGCTGGCTGCAAGAAATTCTGAGCCCCAAGTTTGGGAACTGCATACATTATGGAAGGGCGACCATTAGGAGCCTGAGGATTGTTGGTTGTTCTTATGTGATGGTCATTCCAGGCAGTTACAACTTCATCAAGCTCCTCCTATATAATGGACAGAAAAAGAGTGAAAACGTTTGTTAGAAGATGCCGTTATCTCTCATAGTTACATCTGTGTTGATAAGCAATAGGTTTTTAGGATACTGTACCTGTATGGTATTTTGGAAGCAAAACTGGATCAGTAATTTGTCGGTGAAACTGTCAACAAAATTGCCATCTGCTTTCAGCTGGTCAAAATGGTCCATCCAAAACTGGGCGCATTCACTTCTGGAGGTGCACCACCAACGTTCAATCCTTTGATTGCCAGTAGGCTACTTGGACCTAAAGTGACACTCCGTACCATAGAGTGGTGCAGGGATGACGTATTTTTGTAGGTCAACCCGGAAGTTGGTTCCCTCGACAAAAAGCCAATGGGATTTTTGCATTGCATTGCATTTTGGATTATTGCAGAAAATAAGCTCTGTGGCAAACAAAAGTTTATGATACTTACACGTTTTGTTCAGCAAGATAATCTTCACAAATGAACACCACTTTTATGATTTTTGAAGCGTAAATGCAATCGCCAGAAGTAAAAAGTTAGGCTATAAACGTACTACACTATGACTATGACTTCAACGTCACCACCACTAAAAACACTATAAATTGGAAGTTGGAAAGTTGGAAAGTTTGAGTTATAATAGTTTGGAAGCGTGCGAGTATAAACACAACTAGAGGCTGTAAAGGCGGACTAGTGAGTAGATGAGTTACCGTGTTCGGCGTGATGGCGTTTAATGTCCCCGACAACCTCTGTAGTCTTATTTAGCTACTTGTTAGCAACCGCCTTTTTTAAGACACGTAAAAGCTTCAAAATTCATGAGTGGGGTATTTACTGACGTATTTTATCTCGTAGAACAAAACGTCAAAACGTCTTAAGCTTGTGTTAACCACAGACCTTATTTCAGGCATCTAACCAAAATCCAATGCAAAAATCCCATAGGCTTTTTGTTGAGGGAACCCATAGTGAAAAAATGCTAACTCTCTTCTCGGTTTTAGGACTCATTCCTGCACCACTCAATGGACTCTCGTTAAAAGTTGTACATGCGCAGTTTGCTCCTCTCAATACAAGAGATAGGAGCTTGGTGGGGCGCAGGAAACCTGCATTTATCTGAATGCTGCTGATTTACACACCACCAACCACTGGTTGGCAGCAGAGAGTGAGTGGCTCGTGGTACATCTGACATAAAATGCGCCAGAATGAGACAATATACTTAGTAAGAAGCCTTGGCTAACAGCATGTAGTGACACCAATGCTTTATTTTGCTTTTCCTGCATCCTTTTTCAAATGACAGGATCAGACCTAGCATGGATTCAGACAGGTTTGAATGATTTAAAGCACATATCAGAAAAAAACAAAAGCAAATGTTTGGGAAAGTAAACATAGCTGCTCAGCTTGATGAAGGCTACAGGATAGGGATCTGTAAAATTAGCTTTTTGATGGCACTGGGTATTTCAAATGTAATACCATATTTATTTGATATATATATTTACCATATTTATTTACTGATGATACCTAATCATTAGTACATGTTTGCTTGATTTTTGGTATAGCCCCCCCCTGGAGAAAAATGCACCAGCCGCCACTGCAATGAATACTCACATGAACAACAGAAAGAAACAATGTCACACACACCCCCTGCACAACCATGGTAGATCAGCATGGATCTTTTCAGACATACAGGAAAATACTTCTTGCTCATTGTAGACCATTACTCTGACTTCTAGGAAATGCTCACAGATCTTTCGGCAGAGACCACAGTCCTCAGATGAAAAGCTCAGACATGGCCCGCCTGACCATGTGATTACAGATTGTGCATCACAATTTGCCTGTGAAACATTTAGGAAGCTCGCAAAAGAGTGAGACTTTGAACATAAGAGTTTGTGTGGAAAAGCAGCCATCACAGGTGAAGTCCCATGGAAAGATATTCTCCATTGGAGAAACACACCCACAGAGATAAAGATTGATGGTTTGGAGGTGAAAGACACTCTTCCAAGTATCTGGCAACCTATTGGAGCCCAGCATTATCACAGGTGTCCCAGGACAGTTGCGACTCAGACATCAGACAGCCAAGTTCTGGTACGACAAGTCAGCCATAGACCTACCAGAGCTGTCCATTGGCCAGGACATCAGGATGAAGCCTTTATCTGGAAATAGGACTGGCAGGTGGAGCAGGGCCCCCAAGGTCTTACCTGAACACCAGGTTGAGCAACCCATTGGCCCCTATCTGGCCACACCAGTCAGAAACTGTCACAATGAAGCAGAGGGAAGCATCTCAAGCCACACAGCCTATAGACAGCCTCTGATCGTAGAACACAATCTGACACACAGTGGCAGGCTGGTAAAAGCACCAAACAGACTTGATCTGTAGTTATGTGGACTTGAATTAACTGAACTACACCCTTGTATGTAAGAACGCAACGCACTTGTGCCATACATGAACATCATAGAAGTTCAATTTAGATGTTAAAAGAATAATAGAAAAAACACCAAATCTACAGTCAAATCTACAGCATCATTCGTCAGGCGGCACCATTCTCTAGCTACCTGCTCTATCCAATAGTACTTAGTGACACCTAGCAACCACCTAATGAGACCCTAGCAACCTTTAGTAATCACAGTAACCACCCTAGCAATCACTAGTAATCACATAGCAACCACTTTGCAGAACCCTAGACATCAATAGTATCCACATCGAAAACACATTGTAACACCCAAACAACCACTAATAATCACCTAGCATACATTTCCCAGCCATTTAAAAACTACTGCTGTATGACCACTCCTAAAAAAGAACACCCTGGACTCTTCTTAGCAACTATAGACCAATCTCCAATCTGTCAGTTCTCAGCAAAATTATTGAGAAACTGGTCTACATTCAACTGACAGACTACCTAAACAGTAACAACTTGTTCAAGAAGTTCCCATCTGGTTTCCGTGCAATGCACAGCATGGAAACTGCTCTGTTGAAGGTTGTTAATGACATCAGAATCAATTCCGATGAAAAAAACCTCTCTATTCTCATTCTTTAGATGTAAGTTGACACTGTTCACAACTGTCTTATTGACAGATTGGAAAAGTGGGTAGGCCTCTCTGGTACAGCACTTAAGTGGTTTCAGTCCTATAAATGATCAAGATTGTTTTGTCTCAATTAATAAATTCTCCTCAGAAAGAATGAACGTCCCATGTGGAGTGACGCAGGGCTCAATTCTGGGTCTGCTACTGTTTACTCTGTATATGCCATAATATTGATTTTCATTGTTATGCAGATGACACACAACTTTACATAGCGATTACACCAGAAAATCTTAGCCCCCTTGATGGCCTTGTAAACTGCATCTCTGACACATGTATGGATGACACAAAACATCCTGCAACTCAACCAGGATAAAGATTTTAGTAATTGGTCCAAAGGGGCAGAGAGAAAAAGTGACCTCACAACTAACTGCACTATCGCAACACGTTACCTCTCAGGCAAGAAATTTGGGTGTTATTATTGACTCTGATTTAACTTTTGAACCAAACAGAAGGAACATAACTAAAACTGTATTCCACCACTTAAAGAATGTTGCAAAGGTCAGACCTTTTCTCTCTCCCCTTGATAGAGGAACTGCATTCTTTTATTATTAGTAGGCTCGACTATTGTAATGCACTGCTCTCAGGTCTGCCCAAGAAGACAACATGTACAAAATGCTGTTGCTACAGTTTTAACTAGAACAAAGAAAAGAGCTCACATCACTCCTGTTTTAAAGTCTCTGCACTGGCTGCCAATTAGTTTTTGAATCGATTTTAAGATTTATAAATAATTCTATGGACTTGCTACTGATTACATTAATGATATGCTTCCAAAATATGTCCCTGCCAGAGCCCTCATATCCACAGACTCTCTGCTCCTCACTATTCCTCACTATTAAAACACAGACAATGACTTATGGTGAAGCTGCTTTTAGCACCTATGGACCAAAACTCTGTAATAGTCTCCCGCTGGATTTGAGGACAGCTACATCAGTCACTAAAACTAACAGTACAGAAAACAAAGAAGTACCCAGAAATTGAAACCCATTTTCACCCCGGGTAAAAGTGTAAACAAAAAGACCAGAGATCGTAGTGGATACATTTCTGTTTTTTGGGAACCTCATCTCAGATTGAATGCTTTGGTTTTAGTTCCATTTTGGGTCTTGGCCCAACTCCCAATGCTACCAGAGAGAGTTTGTGTTTAAAAGTGCATGGTATGTGTGTGTGTGTGTGTGTGTGTGTGTGTGTGTGTGTATTCAGGTTTTACTTCTTAAGTTAAATTTAAATTTTATTTTTAATTATTTGGCAATACACGCTAATGTTGGAATTTTCAGATCAGAGTACAGCAAGTGATGTTGTTAATTGCTATGGGACACTCTCTCTCTCTCTCTCTCTCACTTACCATATTTGGAAGAGGCAGAGTGTGAGAGACAAAAGGAGACGGAGACAAGACAGAAAGATTGACCATTGTACCTATAACTGAAAGTAGTAGATCAAACACACACACATACACACACACATACACACACACACACACACACACACACACACATACATGTCCACACACACCACACACTTTTAAACATCAACTCTCAAACTTTCTCTCAAATGTATTTAGGTCAGGACATTGACTTGGCCAATCCAAAACATTAAACCTCTTCCCATTCTTCGGCCCAGCTTTAGCGCTCAGATTGATGGCCTGATGTTCTGTTCTTGAATTCTCTAGTATCCCTCAGAATATATGGTTCCCTTAGGAGGTCCTGGGTTCAATTCCCACCTGAGGTGCTTTTGACCCTGGGGTGCCCACATGTGTTATCTCCCGGGCCTGTGTGGAGTTTGCATTTTCTCCCCGTGCTCACATGGGGTCCTCTTCCACAATAAGGACCCCAATTGAAAAAACATGCAAGAAGATCGCCATCTCCTGTCCCGTCCCTGACCATGACGTGGATTCAACATCTGGAGCCGTTGGTCCCGGGCGCCAACACAGAGGACTGCCCACTGCTCCTGACTGCCCCTGGAGGGGAGCATAAAACAGGACAACAGGACAAATATCCACAGCCACCCTCCCTGCATGCGTGTGTGTGTTTGGCAGCCACCACCGACTGCATGCTGTGTGTGTGACACAAAAATGTGGACTAATAAAGTGTGTTCTTCTTCTATTGATGTTGAATTGTCCTTGTCCAGAGGAAGAAAAACAGCCCCAGCCCTTGACACTCCCGTCAATATACTTGATGTTATTTGGTGGGCATTTTTGGGTTGTTGCCAAACATGTTTTTTTTTATTACGACCAAACAGTTCAATTTTGGACTCATCTTTCCAGAGAACAGACTTCCAGATCAGATTTGTCCAAGTTGTCTCTGGCATGACGGGCAGTTTTGTACTTTTTAGACAGTAGATGCTTCTTCCTGGCTACCCTTGCATAAAAACAATTTCTATTCAGTATTCAGTGTTCTTCTGCATCAGATGCAGCAGTGGAGGCCTGTAGATCTCTGGATCCCCGGACTAATGCAGACGCACTACTGGCTTCCTGAGTTCTTCTGAGGTCTCCTGAGATCACATCATAGTGTTTTTCTTTCACTTACATGGGTAACACCAAACTGACTAGGTTGCTCACCTGTATTTATAGGAGTGCCACTCCACCCTAAAGACATTTTTGCACCTGCAATAATTCCATTTAAATTCCACTATTTTCATTTTACTACATGCAGAATGTCCTCTAAAACATATGAAATATAGATCAAGCAAAAGTTAATTTTGATTAAATAAGGATTTCATGGTTAAAAACTTGTGACACGCATACTCTAAACTCTATAATTGCACAAGAGGTTCACAAACTTTCAAGCATGACTCTCCAAGCAACCACCTAGTAATGCCCTAGCAATGACTAGCAATCATCCAGTAACACCCTAGCAACCTCTAGTAATTACCTAGCAACCACCTATAACACTGTAGCAACCACTTGTAATCACATAGAAACCACATAGTAACACCATAGCAACCACTAGTAATCACCTAGTGACACCCTAGCAGTTACTACTATGATGACTAGAGGTACCACTACTACTACAACTGCTGTCTCTGTTTCTTCTCAAGTAACTTACAGCCACAGCTTGTTCTGAGAGTAGGTTACTTCCCTGACATCTGGAATCAAGGTCTAATGCCACAGATTTTCAAAAGTGGAGATAAATTTGACCCTAATAATTACTGAGACATCTGTGTGAACAGTACCCTGGGGATGCTGTTCTGCAGCATTTTAGACTTCCTTATGAAGCGCAATGCCTCGAGTAGAAGTCACGTTGGATTTTTACCAACACCCTACATAATTGATAGACATGTACACCAAATTAAAACCAAAATATTTGTTGGCACCATGGATTATTCTACAAATTTATTCAAACTGGTATAGGGGGTAAAACATATGACATTATTAAATCTATGTATACTAGAAAAAATGTGTGGCATCAAAATTAGACACAAAAGAACAAATCTATTTAATCAGACCCGTGGAGGGAGGCAGGGCTGTAATCTGTAATCTACTGTAATGAATTGGCCACAAAGTTGGAGCAGTCTTCAGCACCTGGCCTCTACATGACACAGAAATACAATTCCTGCTGTATGCTGATGACTTGGTTCTGCTCTCACCCACTGAACAGGCTTTACAGCAGAGTCTGGACCTTCTGGAGAAGTATTGCCAGACCTGGGCCCTGGCAGCAAATTCACATTAGGGTCAACCCACATAGAGTACACGACAAACTATAATTATTTAGGTTTGAAGAAAAGTTTCACTGGAAACTTCAATCTCACTGTGAATGAACTGAAAGAGAAAACACAAAAGGGATTCTATGCCGTAGAACAAGTGTTCATCGAAATTCTGCATGAAACTGGCTGAAACTATTTGAATCTGTAATTGCCCTCTATGGCAGTGAAGTGTGTGGTCTACTCACTAAACAAGACTTTGACCCTACATGCAGAGTTCTGTAAGATCCTCTTACACGTCAAAAGGAAAGCTGCAAACTATGCATGTAGGGCTGATTTAGGCCGATATCCATTAATTATCAAAATTCAAAAGAGGGCAATACAATTCTGGAAACACCTAAAAAACAGCAACCCAAACTCATAGCACTACAAGACTTGGACATAGAACATAGTTCCCTTACTCAGCTGGTCCTGACACACAAAATTATGTCACCTTTTGAGTGAGCACCACCAAACCAACCCAGAGAGGACCACTGCACTGCAACCAAAACCAAATGGAGACAGAGATAAACATTCTAACAAAATGTAATAAATACAGAGAGATTCACAACAACTTTTTTCACCAGATTTACCTCCATAAACCCCCAATTCACTAACATCCCCAGTGCAGAAAAACTGCCCTTTCTCCTGGGAGAAAACCCCAAATGCTCTGCACTGGCAGCCCAGTATGTGTCTGCCTGCCACTGTATGTGGGACAGTGAGTGACCACACAAAGAGGAACACGCTGATCGTTCTCTGATTGTTCTGTTGGTCTGTTCTACTCTTCATTTATTCAATTTTATTTTTCTTTCATTTATAGTATTTCACTATTAGTATCTTTATATATGTATGTGTGTGTTTGGGTGTATGTGTGTATGTGTATGTATATATACTATATACACTACCGCTCAAAAGTTTGGGGTCACTTAGAAATTTCCTTATTTTTGAAAGAAAAGCACAATTTTTTCAATTAAAATAATATTAAATTGATCAAAAATACAGTCTAGACATTGTTAATGTGGTAAATCACTATTATAGCTGGAAATGGCTGATTTTTAATGGAATATCTAGATAGGTGTACAGAGGCCCATTTTCAGCAACCATCACTCTTGTGTTCCAGTGGCACATTGTGTTAGCTAATCCAAGTTTATCATGTTAAAAGGCTAATTGATCATTATAAAACTGTTGTGCTGATTAAAGAAACAATAAAATTGGCCTTCCTTAGGCTAGTTGAGTATCTGGAGTATCAGCATTTGTGGGTTCGATTATAGTCTCAAAATGGCCAGAAAAAAAGAACTTTCTTCTGAAACTCGCCAGTAGCAAAGAAAAAGCCATATCTGATACTGGCCAATAAAAAGAAACGATTAAGATGGGCAAAGAACTATTTAGGGAAGAAGCAGTCAGCTTCTGTCTATAATGGAGTGGCCAGCGCAGTCACCAGATCTCAACCCTATTGAGCTGTTGTGGGAGCAGCTTGACCGTATGGTACATAAGAAGTGCCCATCAAGTCAATCCAACTTGTGGGAGGTGCTTCAGGAAGCATGGGGTGAAATTTCTTCAGATTACCTCAACAAATTGACAGCTAGAATGCCAAAGGTCTGCAAGGCTGTAATTTCTGCAAATGGAGGATTCTTTGATGAAAGCAAAGTTTGAAGGACAAAATTATTTCAAGTAAAAATCATTATTTCTAACCTTGTCAATGTCTTGACTATATTTTCTATTCATTTTGCAACTCATTTGATGAATAAAAAACTTTTGAGCGGTAGTGTATGTATATGCATACTTAGAGAGAGAGAGAGCGGGTGAAAAGAGGAAGCAGGGAGAGACTCATCACAACTAACATTAGTAGATGCACACACACATACACGTGTTCACAGACACCACACAAATGCGCACACACATACACACACATTGCTCAAATACCCAAACATACACACACCCACACACAAACAAAAACACATGGACACACACAAAAAACCCACAACATTCACATCATTGTTTTTGAATTACTATGATTCATTGCTGATGAAATGTATCTGTAAATATTGTATGTACATATGAACCTGCTGTTACTTGTGTTTTTATGTATTTTATATTAACTGATTAATATCCAAGAGTGCTTTTCACAACACAAGTAGGCTTCAAGACT
>CABFOQ010052504.1:7014-24377 GCA_900660455.1 Gephyroberyx darwinii
TGTAAAAATGAAAAGAGAGATGGTTTTGCTTTACTTCATCAGGCCATGGTGTGTTGCTCTGGAAATGATAACTTGTCTGGAACGATTCAGGGATAGATCAGTCAACTACAGCAAACATAAGGCATATGCTTTCAGTAATATAGTTCAATGCTGCACAGGCTATACTAATGTTTTCTCAACTCAGCTTAGCATAGCAAGGCTACCATTAATCAAAATAACTTGTCTATTCTCCCCCAAACACTCAGTTTTATCGCTCAAATACGTTGTTTCTTTTTTACCTCCACACAGCTCAGTCATAATCATCAAATAGCTATTTTCCCACCTTCAGATTGGAACTGGCTGATTTGTTTCAATGCTTCTCTTCTCTCCTTTGTTTCACGGCATTAGCAAATTTGATATTTGATGCTGAGTAATTTCAAAACAAGCAGTTTAAGAGAAAGGTAATGACATCTCACGGGTTGGGATATTGAGTCAGACCAACATTAATATTTCAAGGTGGTGTGGTGTGGAAGTGTAGCCATTCATTAAAATTTGAGGAGGCCCTGTTGTGGTCCAGAGGTTTTGAGAGGCATCAGCTCAACAACATGCCAAGATCAAGGACTTTGAAAAGGGAAATATTGATTTCACTTGATCTCCTTTAGATTTAGTTTTTTTATTTGAGTGTGTGAGTGTTCAGAAGCTAGGGTATAATCTGATAAAATATTATAAAGATTATTCACAAATATTAGGTCTTTTTAGTACAATTGTACACTTGCCTATCTCTTGCCAAAAATATGTATTTTGTGCATTCTCTGGTCAGTGATCACCAGATCACCCTGCCACTCACGTATGACGATAACGATGACTCCTGCCTGCAGATCAGTCACCCTAGATGCTGGTCATTAACAGACAGGTGTAGTATATGTCGAGAATGACTCACAGGGTGACTCACAAACACAGCCACTGTTATTCGTGACTCTTCTCCTGAATTTATCTCCCTGTGAACAAAAAGCTGCCCATAGAATGTTCCTTTCTGTCTCTGTGGCACATTGGATAGTCTATTTGAATTCTTAGTAGAATTCATTGTCTGGATGCGTCTTATATTTCTCATATGGAGCCTGATTGAACAGCCAAAATGAATGGTGATGTGTTCGAGTGCTTAAAGCTGCTACGTGTAGTATTTTGTGTTTCTTAAAGTTAACGCCATATTTCCCATAAAACTGTTGCTTCCAGTACGCATTCCAAGGAGGTAAGCTAACATGAACTTGAACAAACTGAACTGCAACATGAACTGGAATAAAGTTGTGTCTTACTTCCTTCCTGTTTTGTGTCGTAAAGCGATCCAGCGGATTTCCTGCCAAATCCGACCCAGTGGCTCACAATGTAAAATGTAGTGTAGAGGATGGTAGAGTCGCCTCTATGCTTTACCCCTCATATCGGCCAGGATTTGTTTGCTTGTGTATTTCCATGTTTTAGACCAAGCAGTAAATACATTATTACATATTTAAGTTTTGTAGACGTCATTTCACTTTTAAACCCTATGTAGCCTAATCTTATCCCAGACACTATAAATATTTATACAACCGTTAAACGACTAATCATGTAAAATTGCTCAGTGGGAGTCCTTACTGAATCCAAAAAGAGATCTGTCTACTAGCGAGTATAACCTCATTTATCAGTTCATATCCCTCACTGACAATGCATTCATAACATCACATATTAGTCTATCCATCACCCTGACAAATACGGTATGTTGTTTGTATAATGTCTGCTTTATCCAAAATGCATCTCTACTCTGGAGAAGTTTTGAGCTGGTGTAATCTGAGTAAACCTATCTATGTGTAATATATATGTATTTGTATTTGTCTAAAATTATGAGTGTTACAGAAAAATTATAAAATAGAATATAAAATAAATAATACACATAGAAAATTTAGGTAAAACCAGCTCCATAAACTAATTGGCATGTGAAGAGTGAAGGCCAGTGGCAAATCAGATAGAGAGTGAAGACCATGAAATGGATGACTATTCCATCTGAAATTACTCTGTGTGGAAATATGACCTGACCATTGATGTGATTGGTATACTGCCACCCTCTACTCTCTCGATAGTTGCTTACTCACACTGTCTTACTCACACTGTCACTGACACTGTGACACTGTGGCGTAAGCTGTTGTCAGAGATTCACCTTGGCTAATGAGATAACAGAAGAGGAACCTGAAAAGAGAAAGCTGATAAGAAAGGAAAAGAAAGCATACAAAAAAGGAGAAGGAGAGCTTCTCAGGAAGGGAGTGGTGCCTTGAGAAAACAGAAACTTGAAGTCCCCTTGGCAGTCAACAAGGGAGTTCAAGCTGCCCACAATGAGATGGCAGCTGCTGTGGTTTTTAAGCAACAGGAAACACAAGACCGCTGACAGTTGGGGATGAAAGACTTGAAACCCCCTTTGGAGAAGATAGAAGATGGCATAGATCTTCATTCATTCCAGCTTCTTCCTATCCAGAGTCAGGGGGGGCTGGAGCCTATCCCAGCATGCACTGTGCAGAAGGCAGGGAAACAGGCTGCCAGTCCGTTACAGGGCGAACACATAGACAGACTAATACGCTCACGCTCACATTCACACCTATGAGTTTTTAGAATTTAGAGTCTAAGTTAAGTTGACATCCTGCTAAAAGTGCAAATGATGAATAACAATGTATGTACCATGTAGGGCCTACACGGTACATGTGATAATATAATACTCTCCCATGTAGGGAGAACATGGGAGAGTATTAGCACACCTTCAACCAGAGTGGAGAAACTAATCAATGGAATCACCTGGTGAAGTGTTTGACTGGAATGAAAACCTGCATACTCTCAGCCCTCCTTGGTTTGACACTCCTGATATGAACCTATCCAATGCCTTAGGAGCGGGGAATGCATTAGGAAGAAGGCAGTTAGAGGCTGGTTGAATCCTCTCTCATCAGCCTACTTAGTAGATGCTAGAAACCTGTATTGTGTAACCCCAAACAGGCTAGTAGTGTTGCAATAGCCACCTTAGAGTGAGCTGATCTGAGGCTCTGTACTATAAGCTCTGGGAAACACTGTGTTGTAATATGCAGTATAATATTATGCTAAAGTTGACATAGTCATTGTATTAGTAACACTTTTTAAATGCTTGCAGCATCAGTGCTGTTGCGCCACCCAAAGATGAATCATGCTGTAGAAATGCAAGATAGGTAGGCATCTATAATGGTTAAAATGAGAATAGACATCACACTATTCTCTCTATCAATGGTTCTGGGTCATGCAGTAGAGCAAAATAATGGAGGTTGTGCATAAATGCTTGTTTTGCCAGTTTATATCCTGGAACAACTCAAAACCTATATCATCAAAAAGGTAACAGACAACGTCAATGGGCCTCATTCCTCATACCAACGAACAAATTCAGAAACAAACAAAAGTTATGAATGAGACTTGTGCTCGTGCTCATACGAACACATCACGATCAAATCTGATCATATACACGTTTCGCGAATGAGGCCCAATGTGGGTTTTTTTTACTTTCATATGTTTCATACTTTCATATATCTATGGATATGCACTTGTACAGACATTTTAAAATGTATTCAATTTTTAGTCCAAAATAAATAAAACAAACAACATTTCTCTGGCAACAGTAATTAAAATGACCTCAGGACCATTGCTGGGAGCAGAAGTATATTCACTGGGACCGGCCAGACAGTTTTTATTCTAACTTCAAAGCATTAGAACAGAAGACTGGCATATGTAAATTGTGCTAAATTTCTAGAGTGCTGGTCCCCTGTCAGACCATTAAGTTATTTACTTTTCCTAAACCTGACTTCAACCCTCTGATAGTAGGCCCAGGGCTTACTGATATGAATAACTTAATAACTACTTTGATACTTAAAGAGCGTATGTGCTCAGTAGAAATTTGCTGGATAATTTTCCACTCTGGGTTTATCTATTGAAGGAAAAATGTCTGCTGCAACATAGATATGATCTATGATGTCAAGTGATAACAATGGATAGTCTTCATCTATATTGTGGTTGCATCATTGATTTTGGTTGCACATTAATATGTTCCCTTCGTAAGTTCTCACTTGTGAGCTGCTGTTCATATGCAGAGGCCCTTATTTATCATGCCATTATTGAAACCACCACAAATTCAAATGTTCATGAGAAACTCATCTCATCTGATTTATGAAACGTCCCTGGTTTGTACACTAGCTTGATGAATGAGAGCCACTATGTTATGCAGCCGCAAGATTGGTATGATTTTCTAAGGCTGAAATCCTCATTGATTCAATCATAATGCATCATTTACCTTTCAATCATGACCAGCAAATCTAGAGATTTTAGACATCTGTAGCTGGCAAATGATATGCTTTCAACACGTTGGGAGTACGGTGTTCCATTATCAGATCATGAAATGACTGTCTTTTTGTAATGATTTGTATGGTTTCTATCTCACGCTTTACTTTGTTGCCTCCAATCGTGACTGGGAATGTAAACCGGTGATTCCCTTCCAACCTGGCAGCTAATGCCTGCTGCAAGCATGCAATAATGTAAATCTGAATGAACAAACAAATAAACAGTGCTTCATGGGTGAATTGCATTTTCAATTTCTCACCATTATCCTCCAGCAATAATGGAACACATGCTTTTGAGATCATGCAACATCACGACGAACCTGCAATTATTCAGCCAGCTTAATCCCATTAGGAATAGAATAAATAAAAAATGCAGCAGGTTAGATTGTGACACAAATGTACATGTTTCTGGACTGGTTAGACTCATGGACCCCCTATAGACATTAACATGCATCCAGGGTAATCAGATTGCATTTGGAAAGAGCAAAACTGTGTAAAATACAGGTGTAAATGCGCACAACATTGGCGATCCTGTTTCAGAGGTTTTTCAACCCTGGCAAGAATAAAATTATGGGGGGGACAATACCCCTGTGTTTTGTGGAATTTATTGGCAAATGTTCAGCACAAAATAACTATTGGCAGCTCCAATCCAAAACTATCAGTATCACTATCGGCCTTCAAAAACCCATATCGGTTGAAACCTAGTCAGTACACATTTGTACTTAATCAAAATGACTAATTTTTACTTCTGAGCAGTTTGCTTATACGTCATCGCATACCCACACCCAGTGAGCTCCTGCATAGTGACAGCTTCTCCACAGCTCTGTTGCATGTACGGCCTTTGGTCTCCAAGTGATGAATGCAGGATCCTCATTATGCCTTTTCCCTGAGGCAGAAGACCTTGTAATGGCCCCCTCTTTGCCATATGATTTGCACTCTATCAAATGAAAAAACTGCTCTTCATCTCTCTTTGTGTTTGACTTTGTCTTGGTCGCACTCTCTCTATTTCTGCCCCGTCCTCTGTTTCTTCTCCTGTCTCTCTCTCCCTCACCTTGTCTAAATCCCAGCTTGTCTAGCTCACTCTCTCTCTCTCCCGCTCTCTCTCTCTCTGTCTGTCTTTTTTCTCTGCCCTCACTGCTGCCTGTTTCTGCCTCAGTCTCTCTCTGCTTGAGTATTTGTTTGCCCATAAACACTTCTGTCTCTCTTTCTCTTCTCTGTCTTTCTGTCTTTCTCTTTCTCCCTCTCTCTGTTTCATTCTCTGCCCTTGTTAATGGAAAACACTATCTGTTTCTGCTTCTCTCTCTGTCTTCTTTCTCCTTTCTCCCTCTGTCTCTCTCTCACTTAGCATCTCTTATTCCCTTCTTAGCAATATGCTTATCCGTGCAGAATGGGAAAAATACAATTCTTGAGTTTGTCTCTCTTTTTCTTCCCTCAACACTGTTTCTGCTTCGGTCTCTTACAGTCTCTCTCTTGTTCACCCTCTCTCATTCCCAGCTTGGCTGTGTGTTTGCCCATGCTCCATGAAAAACAGCATTCTGTATCTCTCTCTCTCTCACACTCCCAGCTTGCATAGCCTCATGTAGCCATGGAAGAAATCCCACATTTGACTTAATGCTCTCTCATTCCTGCTGCACAACCTTTGACAAAATTCATGTTTTGTTCAACCATCAGCATCTGCAAAGAAGGGTATGGCAAAAAAAAGAGGTCTGAAAAATTACTGTTTGTGTTACAATATGCCAATTCAATTTTATCTATTTTCGAGAAAGAATATGCTGCAGTGGCTGTTGTAGTATAAGCGAGGGACTTGGCTGTCATTGTATGTTTTCCTTCACAAAATGTCCATTTCTCTCACTCTCACTCTCTCTCTCTCTCTCTCTCTCTCTCTCTCTCTCTCTCTCTCCCCTTACCCATACCCTAAAAAAAATGGAAAAGCACTGGTTGCCGTCTCCCCTAACTCTCCCACCTCATCAAATGTTAATTTCTGTGGTCAATAATTGACTCTGGCCCCTTTATTAGCCTTCTGTTAGCAGGAAGATTAGAGAGGGGATCTACTGTTGAGCATCTTCTCTTTCATTAGGAGAGATGAAGACCAGAATTAGAGTGTTTGCAGAAAAAGGGTTAAGGGGGTTTTGTGTGTGCACGATTGCCATTGTGTGTGCATGTGTGTGTGTGTGTGTGTGTGTGTGTGTGTGTGTGTGTGTGTGTGTGTGTGTGTGTGTGTGTGTGTGCGCGCATGTACTTTATTTGTGTCTATGTGATGGAGGAATGAGTAGTATTTTTTGCATTCTATTAGTTTTGATGCAGAAATTATAATATAATTTGGAATTAGCATGATTGAATTTGTCATTTATTCATAATTCTCTGGACATGGAATAGGATTTTTCTGTCGGATAACTGCGAGTGGCATTATGCACTGGTGGAAAATCCCCATGCTATCTCCCCTAAGAGGGCTTTTGCCATTTATAAGGGCAGCCTTTATAAACACTAAGAATTTGCTCTTAATCGCTTGGTGAAATAAATGTCAAAGAAAATATAAAGAACTGTCATATTTCAATCATGCTTTTTCTGCTGGACCATTGTACGTTTTCTCTCATAGCGTGTAAAGAATATATGCATAAATATGTGGAATGTGTAAAATATAGGTGTTGGACAGGCATAAGTACAATGAATGAGTCATTTTCTCCCATAATAGCTCCAGATAAGAGTTAGCACAATACATAGGCTGCCCTCGTTATGAAGTCTGGCACAGCATTCCCTTGATGTTGAGGACCAGGTAACATTAGAACTCTTATAACCCCCCCAAGCCTAATAGCAGATCTAGCAGGCTGCTATTAAATTGTTCCACGGTTGCTTTTTAGTTTGAAAAGGAAGTTTGAGGGAAGTAGCTGAATGTGTTTTCAGCATGGCGGACAGGGACTTAGTGTCTCTCTTCTATTATTTTGCCTTCTTTTTCAGAAAGTGTCTTCCCCTAGCTCTGCCTGTGGCAAATGACAGACAGAAAGGATAGGTTGAAATAAAACTTCTGGAAATGGATTCAAAATTTGGGTGAGATCTTGTCTGATAGATATGAAATATCAAATTGATGCAAACAGCATCAACAAACACCTAGAAAAATATTGATTTTGCAGAAATCAAAAATACTCTCCTCTACCAGCTTAGCCTATAGCAAGCATCACTGAGGGACACCATTTCATCACCCATTTTGCAGAAAATCAAATTATTTGATGAATTAATTACAATTAGTGTCCTTGGGCAAGATACTAAACCCCAAATTGCTCCTGAAGCTGCGCCTTCGGTGTGTGAGTGTGTGTATGAATGATTAGGTTCCCCTGATGTGCAGGTTGGCACCTTGCATGGTAGCCCCTGCCATCAGTGTATGAATGTGTGTGAATGGGGTGAATGTGAATGTAGTGTAAAGCGCTTTGAGTGGTCAGAAGAATAGAAAGGTGCTATATAAGTGCAGTCCTAAAATACACTGTCAGGTTCATGAATTTATATGAATAGATCATTTCAGAAACATTATGTAATAATAATAATGCATTTTATTTTGAACACCTTTAATTAAAAACAAATTTCAAAGTGCTTCAGGAAAAAGATAGCAAGTAAAGTAAAACGCAGCAGGAAAAAAAAGAAATACAATGCAGTGGGGTAAAAATATGCTTTGTATTATCATTTTGTCAACCAAGGGCCCAAAGTAATTTGTAATAATTTGTATGAGTAGGTGTCACTTTATTCAAAGGTTGGACATCTCATTTTGAATCCAAACTCTTTGCATACTGTCAAAGACACCAAGTTCTAATACTGTTAGATAATGGTGATCTCACACAGTTTATTGCAAGGCTCCTGCGTGGCTCTATATCTGTATCTGTGTGAGATCAAACTGTAAATACCAGGGGTTCTTAAAACCTTTCAGCCCAGCGCTCATATTCAGTAAAAAAAGTAAATTCTCTGTCACCCTGGACACTTGCACTCTCATTAGACGGGGACCAACCAGAAAAACCCAACCCATTACCCAAATTTAGTCCTGATCCATGGGTTAAGAAACTTTGATACACACCACAAAGACAGGCCTGAGACCCTAAGAGGCTGTTAATCTTAAAGTAGCTTCCTGTCTGACTGCTGTGGCATCTGCCCTATGAAAAAATCTGCACCTTTATTCAAACTGCAATGCTTCAATAATTTAGATGTTCTTGCGTAATCTAAAGAAGACAAGGCCAGCCAGTTTGCTCTTCTATCTTAATGCTGCTTCTATTGCATCTGCCCCTTCAATGGTATGCAGTCATCTTACACTCTCCCCTTGAACTGTATGTGAGGTTCTGTTGTCCCTTTGCCATGTGTGTTAGTTCAAGCCAATGTTATTGTGACTTGTCGAGTTGTTCAGTGCCACATTTATTGCACTTGAATGAAATGAATCTGACCAGTCATTCCCTATGGCTATGTATGACATATAGTCATTAGTGCCCTAGAGCTATGTACGCAAGATACACAGCAACTACTCGCACAATGTGAAGCCTTCACCTCTACAGTTGGATTGGAAGTGGACATGATTCTCTTTGTGAATAATACTGTAGACTTTAGAGAAAAATGTGACAGAACAGAACAGTTTACCTGCTTTCCATCCTGCTCATTACATTTGAACCAATCACCTATTATTTTCAGCCAAGAACATTTCACAACAACAAAGTGGGGTAGGTTGTGGCATAGTTCAGCATTATGCACAACTGGTGAGGCAGGTTTCTGAGCTGGTCCCCTGGGAGGAGCTGAGGCATCAATCAGTATACCGCAAGAAAATAACCTGAAGTGATTATATTGCAGGTGTATATCTACCAGCCTAAAGCCTAAAACTCACCATCTATCTTATCATGCAAGCTCCAGGGAAACCTCCCCTGACATGAGAGCCACCAGCTAGCTAACCACAGCTCACCCCAAAGCTCTGAACAAGTTAAAATCACCATTTAGCCTCTAGCTTATCATGCTAGCTCCACAGTACTCATCCTACATGCCAGAGGAGCTTGCAACAGGCTGTTGGATGCCATAATGGAGCATCATATAAATTCAGGCAGGACTTATAAGCCATGTGCAGTATATAGACCAATATTTTGTCAGCGTCACTGATTATGTCACCGCTGAAAGTGGTTGCAAAAAGACCAGCGGGAGTAATATTAAGAGTGGCAAACACTCTGATGAACTATAAAATGTATTTATCTATTAGAGTAACTGACTGGACGGAGGACATCATAGGAAATTCCTGTGTTTGCAGTGAACGTTTTATATCATGTACTGTAACTAATGCAAGGACATTTCTATATGTAGATAGACAATTAGGCAACAGGGAGGATGGCGGAAATTAGTTCACTGCATTTTCCCATCCTGTTGATGCTGCCCCTCCAGGGGCAGCCAGGAGCAGTGGGCAGCCCTCTACGGGGACCAACAGCTCCAGGTCTTGGGTCCACGTCGTGGTCAGGGACAGGACAGGAGATGGCGCTCTTCTTGCATGTTTTTTCCAATTGGGGTCCTTATTGTAGAAGAGGACCCCATGTGAGCACGGGGAGAACATGCAAACTCCACACAGAAAGGCCTGGGAAATAACCCACCTGGGCACCCCAGAGTCAATAGCTCCCCAGACAGGAATCGAACCCAGAACTTTCTTGCTGTGAGGGAGCAGTGCAAGCATTGGCTCAGAGCGGCAAACAAAATGCCTTTCTGAATGCAACTTAATATTCTGCACACCTCTGCATGGTAATCAGGCAGCTACCTGCTGTGTGCAGTGGTCGCCATTGTGTATCTATCTTGCATTTGTACTGCAGCACACTGCAGCATACATTTTCTCATATGTTGTACAGTAGAACTCACTGATGGCTGAAAAGCAAATACAATTCAAATTCTGGTAGCCATTGCCACAAAGTGTCAATTCAAACCCTTTCTCAAATACAAGTGAGGGATAATGTACAGAGAGCTGGTCACAAAATAAGTCCCAACAGGATAAATCAAGATCTCAAGTCTAGATCAAGTGATTTTGCAATAATGACCGCCTCTCTGTACATTATATTGCTTATTACACGCCTACTTACCAATGACAATCATTTGACATTAAATATTAATTTAAAATTATTTTATTACAAGATAAAAAATTAATAAGCTGCTGCCAAAGAAATAGTTCAGCGGGACTGCAACCATAGACGTCTGTAGCTAGCATCCATGGCCAAACTGTAGCAGAGCTGTAAACATAGCAACGCAAACTCTAATTAGAGATTAAGTGTCATGCGCTCCCCATAAATTAATAATAATATTGGAAAGAAATTCCAAAATTCTATCCTCAGTTAGCCGAGTGTTTGTCTGCAGTAACCAAGGAGTAATGTTTTTTTTGACAGTCTACCATAGATTAGGAAACCATGTTCCATACCAGAGCAAGTGTAGTCAAGACCACCTTAGTTGAGTCCAAGTCAATAATGTTCACGGAGTTTCTTAAGGATCAACAGAGATGTAGAGCAATCAGATGGAGCTCTGTAGACCCCTCAACAGCCAACTACGCAGAGGATTTTGACTAACCTGTACATACTATACACAGGTGTAATTTATATAACAAAAAGTTGGAAACTGCAGGCAGAAAAAGGCAGAATCCATCTTGTCTGACAGCACCTAGAGTTTCAGGCCTTGCCTTCTGCTTCTGGTTTGTATCCAACAGATACAAACACTCTTTCATTCCCTCAGCCATTTCACTGCTAAGCCCAAGTAGGAAAAAAATATTATCAGCTTGTCCAACCATGCTTGTTTCTCTTACATTGTTTTTATTTATTTTAACTTATGTACTCCGTGTTTTTTTTTACTGTTTTTACCTTTTTTACTTCCATGTTTATAGGTTGTTTTATGTGCCTTGTGTGTTTCTTTTGTTAACTGTTGCACAGTCAATTGCCCCTCTGGGGACAAATAAAGTTCAACTTGATTTGACTCAATACATTAAAATGTTTGTAGTGCTGGGGAGAAAATTAATGAAAGTGGACCAGATGGAGAAAAACATTTCTTTGAAATTTTGTTAGATAAAGTCGAGTTAATATCCAACAGTGGCAGAGACCAAGACAAGCCCAAGTCAAAATAGGCGCAAGTCCAAGACATCTGAAAAGTGAAAGACTGAAAGACTCAAGTACTACGGCCCTGACCAGAGCTGTTATCACAAACACTGTTGCTCACCTAGCTTTTCTTCTCGCTCGATATATTGTCTCTGAACATGCTTTTGAAGAATCAGCAAAATTGGTTATTTTTTTTGAATGTGTATATTCTATTGGCTTTAGTGGTTTAAGTTGTTTAAGATTGAGTCATATTTTTGTTTGGGTGTGTGATTGATAGAAGAAAATGGAGGAGTTGGAAAAATCATGCCTTTTATACAACTATGAAACCCCTGCTGTTTGTCACAAAACTTACCGATGATCCAAATCACCTTTGTGACTGAGCAAGTGAAGCAAATATAACACCAAGAGATATATAACCCCTACTGAGTGTTCCAAATGTTTTTCTGATGTCAGCAATTGATTTACCATTGACCGATATTCTTTATTTGCCCCCCCTATGCTGTTCCCATAAGACCGCCTGAAAGGGGGAACAGAATTGCAGCACTTCTCTGGAGTGCCTCTCTCAGCCAAAGGGGAAATAGCTCTAAAATGGGAGATCCACCATAGTGCTGAGGCTGATCAAGTAGACTTTCAAAGGGAGAAACCCTCAGTACCAGAGGCTGTGCAGCACCACAAATCCAGCATCAACATCCCTCATTGTGGCCTGAATTCTCACCTGAGAGCTGCCTGGCTGCGTGAATTTCTACTACCATGGCTCAAATAGAATCCTTAAAGTCGATGCACGATAGATAAATCCTCAGAAAAGCCTCAGTGAAGCTGCAGCCTAGGCCTGATTGCATTTGTTATATTCTATTTCTATTCTCTGCTCATCCATTGTTTCAGTGCTTATCAAGTGATCCTATTATAGCTGAAGTTGGAGTTAGAGTGAGAAAGATAGAATTGTGATCTTCATGCTTTTTGATTTTTACATCCAAGGCTATTTCCTTTCATTTTAAATCCCTACATGAAATATGAATAGAAAAGCAGGGAAACTTTTCTGTTTGTATATTGAAATAAAGGTGAACTTTTATCTGTGAATTTGACAATTTAGATGTCAGACTGTCCTAAAGCTGACAACAAGGCTCTATTAGAGATAAAACTTCCTTAATGTCCTCAAGAGACAGATCTTGAAGCTTCTCTATTTTGAATGAATGAGAGATTTTTTCAACAGTATTACCAGGAGTGATTTCATGGGACATTGTGCTATTCAGTTGGATGGAAAAGCAAATCAAACATTCTGTGCATCCACCATGTCGGTGTCCGTTTCATTATCAACTGAGGAACTCCAAGTGATTCCTTGATTTTGAGTTCTCACCACATTGACTTTACCAGCTGAAGTATAAACTCATGGGAATAACATATGGGAATTCTGAATGTTAACTGTTAAGGTCAAATTATGCCTTTAAAGACAGTTAACCCCTTATTTCTCTTCTATACTTCAATAAAAGTAACAAACCATCTGGGGACTAATTGATTATGGATTAAATGAGACTTTGTACTGTATCATCGCATCACTCGTCAGTGTCACATAAAGGTCAAGGTCATTTATGCCTGTCACTTACTTTTGTTTAAAATTTCAATATCTTTTCTACAAAGAAATGAAATCTTTTATTTATGCTTAGTCTATGCAGCGGGATATGGTGTGGTATTTACAGTCTACTGTGAATTATATGCCTTCCCTGTCATTTTGCATTGTCGCTGTGTGTGTTTGTCAGCAGGTACTATTGAACTCTTTATTTAGTTGATTTATTTTGTCTCCGCACCAATGTCACAAAGAAAAATTGCTGTACATTTATTGCACGTGGAGATTAAAGTGATTCTGATTCTGATTTAAAATGACCAAATCTATAGTACCAGACTTCAGAGGGAAATATTCAACAGGCAAATGACTGCTACCTAAAATGAAAGGTGCCCATCACTCAAGCAGGAGGAGAGATGGCTCACAATATCTAAAGCTCTTTTGTTATCAACAAATCATTGTTATTTAGCATGCTTCATGTTCCCCCTGGGTCACAGTCCTTGGTTCTCTGTTTATCTTTTTGTTATTTCCTGCTATATTCTCTCTTTTCTCCCATTACAGGGTAATGGATGGCCATGTACTTACACAATGCAATCACATGCAGACACACACTCACACTCAAACACACACTCAAATACTGGCACACAGACGCACATAGACACACAGGCACGGAAACACACAGCCTCATACATACGCATGCATATGAATATGAACACACATGCACCCAGATGCACACTTACACATGGCAGTGGTGACACGCAGGCTGGCGTGAGGATTACCACCCACCCTACCTTAAAGACCCATATGTTCACTAACACACACACACACACACACATGCATAGAGTCTGTAAACTTTCACTTCAAACGTCTCTGGCTCATTACCAGAATCTCCCTCGGACAGAGCCTGTAAAAGACGAGTGGCCCGAGAATTGATTAGGCTGTCAGGCAGCTCCTTTAAAGATGGATCTATGGGGTGGTAATTTCTGAATGCGATCGCTGTGTGTCATGACTGTGTGTGTGTGTGTGTGTGTGTCCGTATTTGTGACGCGTGAAAGTATTTAGACACCAGGTTGTGTGTGTTTGTGTGCATGCATGTGTTTGTGCATGCCACTGTGTGTACATTTGTGTGTGTGTGTGTGTGTGTGTGTGTGTGTGTGTGTGTGTGTGTTTGTGACTCTAAACGTAGGACTCATTATTCTCTTTGGCAGTTATTGTAGCAATTCAGTGTCAATTGATGAGCTCCCTGGAGTGAATGGATCTGGGGGTGTTGACTGGGCTTGTAGCCCCCAGAGCTGTTTATTTCTCCCCACTCATCACCAGGAGCACTGAGAGAGAGTAATAAAGGAGGAAGAGGAGGAAATTGGAGATGTGGGGAGAGCGGCAGGTGGAGAAGTAGAAGAAAGAAAGTTTGCAAGGAAAATAGTTGAAATATAAGTAGGAAGGGGAGCAGAAGGAAGTAGTGAGAAATAGAGAAGCAGGAGGAGGAAGGAGAAAACACTCATTTATACAGCAGCTGAAAGAGTCCCAAATCTGATTCTCCCTCACATATGAGACAGATTTGATTTTTTCTAATGGAATAAAATTTCTGGATCACAAGGATTTGTGATAGAAAATCAGATACTGAGGCCTGCGACCTACATGCAACTTGTATTTGAAGGCTCAAATCAGAATTAAGAATGAGTAAAACTTATATCATTCACTTTTTTGGCACCCACATCGGCTTCGCCAGCGTTGACATAGAGGACAATACAAGACAATGGAGTTGGAAGTGGTAGCCAACTTGATTGAAATTTGGGGAGATGGCTCAATTCAGTCAAAACATGAAGACACATGCCACACCTGAAATGTGTTTGAAACAAACGGTACTGGTATCGGATATGGGTTACATCCTAGAATAGATATGAACGGTGATATTAGGAGTGAAAGGAATTACAGTGGTTTGATTGGGCCTCTACCTCCCAGCGCTTGGTGCATCTCTCCATTCATCATCTCTAATGAGGCAAAACGCTTCCCGGGACCCGGCAAGCAGAAATATGTCCCTGAGCTAGGGGGGGTTTACCCTTAGACTGACCAGTCCTCCACCCTCCATCTGTCCAGCATATATCTGCTATACTCTCCACATATTTTAAAATAGACAGATATATTGATTTCTTTATATGTTTCTTAGTTTGTGTGTTTGTTTCTTTCTTCCTCCTTTTTATATGTAATGGTGTCATCGCCAGCATAATAAGACACAGCAGAGTAAAGATATTAATAGCAGATTGTAACAGACAATAGCTCATTTAATAACTACTCTCCAGCTTATCCATTGTCTCTTCTCACAGCTGAAAAAAGAGCAAAAGCTGAATTTTCTTTTTGACTTATTCCTCTTGGGGAAGGAGCAACACTGCAGCAGTGGTTCACTGTGGCATACAGTGCGAAGTGGGATTTCTAGCATGGCTACATTTGTAGTTGTTTCTGGTCCCATGCGGCAGTGCTAGGTTTGAATCTCTTTGATCACAATACTGAAAATAGCACACTCAAGTCTTTAGTGCTCACCGCTAACGTAAAGCATTTCCCCAGTAGCTTCTGTTGACTGATATGGTAAACTGTAGATTATTAATAAAACCTTTTGTGCAAAAACAAACACATGCAACATATAGATACATACATACATGCATATATACATACATTTTATGGTTCCATTTCCCCCCCTTACAGTACCAAGACTGCATACATGTGCGAATGCCCAGTGAGAAGTGGGAGAAAGAGAAAAGAGATAAGTAGGGGAAGATGGAAGAAGATGAGGAGGAACAGAAAATATGGTGGGAAAAGTTAATGAAATGTGATAGGAAAGTTGGCAGAGGTGAAAGTAACCTCTACTCTGCATGGCTCATGTCTCTGTTCAGGAAGCAAAGGAGAGAAGACCCATGGAGGTAGGGCAGGATAGTAATAACATGGAGGGAGACGATGAGCAGAGAGAGTGGGATAGTGGTACCATGGAGAGAACGGACGAGCTGAAGGACGAAGAGAAATAGGATGGGGAAGGAGGAGGAGGAGAAGAAAGGTGGACCAACAAGCAGACTAGAATAGTTATATTAAATCTATAATGTGAGGTGAGGCAGATTGGAGTTTTAGTTATAATCTCATTGGTTGAATCAATGGGCGGAGCCAAAGAACCACAGTTGTCAGAGCGCAACTAAACTTGACTGCCAAAGAAGAAGAACTCTGGTCGAAATATGAATACAATGAATCCATTCATGACCATGACATTCATGATCTTGGAAAGTCAGCAGGCTAGCTAACTAGCTTGCCTAGAGCCTAGATAGCTATAGGCAGGTGTGGCTAGTTTGAACTTGGAAGGTCAGCTACTAGCTAACTTGGATAGATTGTGTTTTTAATTAGTAGGAAGAGCGATAGGTTTCATAATGTCAGCTACCTCCTCTTTTACCCCTTGCCTTTTTCATTGGGCTTCAGTCTAATGTTACTCAACCAATGAGATTATTTCTGCCCCTGAGAAATGTTTGTATTGCTAAAACTCCAATCTGCGAAGAGGAGGGGGAGGAGGGAACACATTGGACTGCTCAAGGGAGAGGATAAGGAGTTGTAATAGCATGATGGACGTAGAGGAGGGTAGATGATGTAAGTCACATTGACCTGCTCCCTGGCAGCTTTCTCTCTGTGGGAGAAGAGGAGAAGAGGACCTTGATCTTGACCACCAGCTGTCTGATAGGTTTCTAGCTGACCAGGAATTATTGTACACACACACACACACACACACACACACACACACACACACACACACACACCACAGATAATGTCTAAGGCACAGAGGGTGATGTGATTGAAGCAGTTGAAAGAACCATTCCCTGCTTCCTTCTCCAGCTTCTCCACTAGAATCTCGGCCTGCTCATTCATCACTTCCAAGAACTCCGTTAGGATGGAGAAGTGGAAGGTGGGAGTCAGCATCTTCCTTCGGCGCCGCCACTTCTGCCCTGTGCTGATGGAAAGAGGAAGGTGAAAGAAGGTTTGAGGATGACAATGACGAGCAAATAATAATAATAATAATAATAACTTTCATTTTCAGAGACCTTTCAAGGTACCCAAGGGATTTAACAATAGAAGAGAGAAGAACTAGATAAGGTGAAAAACAAAAAACAACTAGGCTAACAAGTAGGAAGACAATACGACAAACAAAGGACAAAAAGGCAAAAAAGTAGAGGGCCACAATTCAGCAGCTGGGCCCAGAGGCCCGGCTGAAGAGGAAGGTCTCCCGTGTCGGAGGTACAGGGATTTTGGGAAGGGGTGTAAGTAGAGAGAAGGTCCGATAGGTACTGGGGTGCAAGGGCGTGAAGGGACTTGTAGGTGAGGAGCAGAATTTTAAAGGTGATGCAGTACTTGGAGTCAGTG
>CABFOQ010052506.1:0-16393 GCA_900660455.1 Gephyroberyx darwinii
ATTACAACAACATCAACATTGCATATCAAAATACCTCAGAGTAAATCAGACGTGGGTGGGTGGCATGTTTACTTGGCTGTGTGTGTTTGTGAGTAAGAAATTAAAAGCAGGCTATAATAACATAACCAACCAAACAGTGGAGTGCTGCAGCTTGATCGATCAGGTTTGTATATAGCAAGTGATAGGCTACAAGGGGATGCATACACATACACATTGGGCATTGAGTGGTTGCCATACATGTGGGACTGAAGGGCCAATGGCAGTCTTAAAACTACATGGGCACCCAAACACCACACAAGAAAATCTCAAGTTTGCAAGATTCCTGTGTTCCTTTACATATCAGATGAATTAACTGATTGTATCCGTGGAGTATTGACACATTTAAAAGAGAAAGCCATTATTGATGAGGGAGATTTCTAAGTTAGTTACAATTGAGAAAGTATTTGACATTTTATGACCCACATTACCTTAAAGAATTTGTCTTCTAGATGTAAAATGAACTTAAACGTTCTTAGGCCACTGTAATTTTAACTTGCGATACAAGGGACTATATTTACTCAACCCAGAACACCAACATTATGTATCATCTTGCCATCAATTCAAATACCTTGGGTCCTGTCCCAGCAAGAATGGTGCGTATTCCTCCTGTGAGACAAAAAGAGCACAAGCCACTTAGCCATTTAAAATACCATCTGCTACATACAAGCATCCAAAGTAAAATACAAGGAACTGTTAAATAATACTTTTTTTTTTAAAAGTTGACATTATTTTGCAAAATCAAAATGTCTTGGCATAAGTGACTAATGATTTAACAGAGCTTCTTTTAATGTTGCTAAGCTAGCTAACTTAAGTTAACTTAGTACCTAGCTAGCTATCACACGTATGGCAGTGCATAGCCCAGCAAGACCGTGCAGTTCAATCGTTACGTTATAACGATTTTATGATTTAAATATTAAATTTTCCTGTTAAAAAAAAAGAAGATTTGGCACTCACCTGGTGCGAAAGCTTTGCGCTTGGAGATGCGACGTCAGGTCGACGGGCAACAATGAGCCCTCACACACACAAACAATCGACTGTTGTAATGTAAGATGTAAAAAAAAATCTTGTGTGCACTGATGTTAAGCCTTGGTACAATAAAAGAAAATATTTCACCAAAGTTGAGAAGTTCTTTCCATATGAAAATGGCGGGCTTTCCCAGAATGCAGAGAATGGGCGTGAACTTGTTGCTGCTGCAATCAAGTCATGTTGGACAAAGATGGGAGATTTTCCCATTTCTCCGACCTGGAAGCGTTTACGCATTCAGCTTGTTGGGAAGACCTTGACTATTGCTAGCTAGCTCCATAGCAACCGAACTGCAGCAGGTACCAAAACACCAAAACCTGACGTTTATCGTTGATGTTTAGCCTGTTGAAAATCTTTCCCCTATTAAACTCCATTTTAGCTGCTGGAAATATGTCAATGTAACATTGACTACGTTTGGCCAATTAATCATACACCACCAAACAAGAAAATGGACCCAGAAATAAAAGGTACACCATCAATAGTTGTTTTAGGGTGAATTTTTAAAAAGAACTCAAGCTCAAATGCAGACAGATGCATTGAGAGTCATTTTAACTCGTGCAGCAAAAACGATACAGACAATGCTTTGGCTTTAGACTGTTTAGAAAGGACATGACTTCACCAATCATGTAGATGTAGCTTTGGCTTAGACTGTAAATGTCGACTGTACTACACCTATGCTACACTGGATTTATTATGGGCACATGCATGTGTTTATGCGTGGAAGGATATTGCCCCTTTAATAGTTTAATAATCTCCTTAAAAATGTCTGCATGTGTAAATAAGTGCCTCCCTTGGAAAATAGCTTAACCCCAGGCTTAATAACAGAATTGTCAAGTACACTTGAGAGTGGCTCGCCAAGATCCTAAGGAAAGTTTCCGATGTCTGAGTTGAATCAGTGAAAAGCCACGGTGCTGAATCTTGTTGGCAGGTATTCACATGTGCAGACGGACATTTCTAAGGAGATAACTATCGAAGCGGCGATATCTTCTAATGCAGAATGACATGAACGCATGCCAAGTGTAACGCAGGTGCTCCAAGTAGGCGTTGCGGGTACTGGTTCTCTTGGAAAATGGCACATGTCCAACTTCACACACAATGTTTTTCTACTCCATATCCCCAGGCTTGGCGGGCAGCACTGGCTCCTTCTTCGTACCCCATCCTCATCAGCCAGATCCAGACTTGTATCCTCCAGTTATAAGTGTTAAATATGCTTATGTCAAATATACATCTGAAACAACTATACACACTTTGAGAGTAGATTTCTATTTGTAGCTTTTGTCAGTCTGTCCAGGGTGATTGCCTCCATGTATTATGGATTGTGTAATGGTAGTGGGGTTCTGTAATGTGTAAACAGAATGATAAGTTGGATTTTGGTTATGATTTAACTAAATAATAATAATAAAATACAAGTAGAATAAACAATAAATGGTTATAAAAATGCCTTACGTTAGAAGTTTGTTTTCAGTTCAGTTTGTGATTTAAAAGATTGACAACGATTCTGCCAGCAGGATCTCCTCAGGCAGGGCATTGCAGAGCCCAGGGGCCCTCATGGCAAAAAGCCCGGTCATCTTTAGGCCTTAGCTTGGACTCTGTAATAAGCCAAAAGGGCTTCTAACCTCTCAACAGGTTAGAAATGCAGCTAGGTGGCTAGACCTAACTTTGCCTTGAAGGATTTTCAGTGGAATATTCAATTATATCAATTCTAAAGCGGACAGGTAGCCAGGTATGATCTCGTCTCCTAGTTCTAGTTAAAAGCCTAGCTGCTTCATTACAATTTGGAGCCGTTTTACAGCTCTTTGGTTAAGCCAGGTGAACACAAAAGCATGTATGATTCACTCTGTATTGCTAAAATTCAGCGGTACTAGCTTTTTAGTATGTTGCTCACATACATTTGGATCAAAAATAACACTAAGGTTTTTGGAAGCAGACTTGAATTAGATGACTAAAGCCGGGATTACACTGGACGTGGAAGCGCTGCGAATGGCGACGAATGGCTCCGAAGCACCGGCAGTTTGCTTTTGGCGCCCATGTTAACCAATGTGACCGTTCACACCGGCTGCGGAAACGCCGCAAATGGCGCCGAATGGCAGCGCCGTGCAGCAAGCGTTTCTATTTTTTCTCTATTCTATTTTTTCGGGATTCGCGAGCGATTCTGGCAAGCTGGGCAGGAAGTCAGACACAGGAACGGCATAGAGCATCCGGTTGTCAGTTATGTCTAAACTTTTACAGTCTGGTGTCTAAACAGAGAGCGAGAGACGAGCCAGCACACACAAACAAGCAGAGAGAGAGAGAGAGAGAGAGAGAGAGAGAGAGAGAGAGACGAGCAGGCACACACACACAAGCACACAGAGAGATTGTACGTACATTTTTTTGTTTTTATTTCACACTTGCTTTGGCAATGTAAACGTATGTTTCCCGTGCCAATAAAACCCCATTGAATTTAGAGAGAGAGTGAGAGAGAGACAGAGAGACAGACACCAAACCCCTACATTGACAACCAGCGGAGATCAGAATCGCTTGGTGACCGGCGCAGAGAAATTCACAGCTGGTGTGATCAACAAAACTCTGGCGCGCCCGATTGGCGCTTCCGCATCCAGTGTAATTCCAGCGTAAGAGACAGCAGAATATGGTGTGGTTTCCAGGGATTTTGTCCTGCCTCCCCCACGCCGATAAACATCCCAGCTCTCATTGCCCAACTCCCCGACCAAACACTTGTGGGGTCACCACTTCCTGTCCACAAATCTAATCAAGCCTCACCTCCCGTTGCTGCTTTTAGGCTCACCATTTCGCTACCTCTCCTGCATCTAATGCTGTCTGCATCTAATGCTGTTGGTCCACTGTGGCCAGCTAGCTAGAGGTCACCTTGCCCAGCCCCAGCAGGTGGTAACGCAGGTCCCGCTGTGGCGAGCTAGCTCAGTTGGCCAGTCTAGGTCAATTGGGCTCCCATCATTCCTCACCAAATTCAACCTTTATTAGGAGGCCAGCTCGCCTAGCTTTGGCAGCTGGTAACGCCGTCCACCATGGCTAGCTAGCTAGAGGCCACCTCGCCCAGCCCCAGCAGGTGGTAACGCAGGTCTGCTGTGCCCAGCTAGCTTAGTCAGCCAGCGTAGGTCAATCAAGCTCCCATCATTCCTCACCAGATCCAGCCTTTTTTAGGAAGCCAGCTCGCCCAGCTTTGGTAGCTGGTAATGCCGGTCCGCTGTGGCCAGCTAGCTAGAGGCCAAACTCGGCCAGTTTGGTAAGGCTGGTCCGCTGTGTAGGTCAATCGGGCTCCCATAATTCCTTGCCAGTTTCAGCCCTTCAGGAGACCAGCTTGCCCAGCTTCGGCAGCTGGTAACGCCGCTAGCCTAGTCAGTCAGTGTAAGTCAATTGGGCTCCCACGATTCCTTGCCAGATTTAGCTTCTCTTTTTTTTTTTGGAGGCCAGCTTGCCCAGTCCGGCAGCCGGTATGCCGGCTCACCGCAGCCAGCTAGCCCAGTCAGTCAGTTCAAGTCAGTCAGGTCTCAACACACCCCTCTCACCTTCATTCTCCTCCACCCCACTCCTCACCATATTCCCCATCGTTTTGGGGGGTTCTCCTGTCGCCTGCCCCCAGGGAACTTCACCCTAACACTGGATACCTCTTGGAGTCTACGCCAAACCTATGCACACGCACACTGTCTCACGATGTTAATAAATTATTTTAATCGTAATCCTAGCCTCTCGTGATTGAACTGTAACATTAAAAGAGTAACAATGTTTGGATCATGAGTGAGTAAACCTAAATTGATGATTTTTTGCTGTGTGTGTGTGTGTGTGTGTGTATCCCTTGCATTTAAGTATGTCTAATGGATCCAGATATCACCTGGGGTCTGACATGGTGGCTTTACTTCATCAGGGCTCTTACTGTGCTAACACCAAAATACATCCCGTTTACTCTTTCTGTCTCCCTGTTTCTCTTTTTACCTCTATCTATCTATCTATCTGAAAAAAATGTCAGATTTCAATGTTAACCAATGTTAATCAACCAAAACGATGATTGAAATTGAACTGAAACTATGTTCATTTTGTGTCTGTTTTCAGTCTATTTTTAATGTATCAATTTATTTTTAATGTTTTAATGTATTAATGTATCAATGTCATATCATTGAGCCAGATGATGTTGAATCAATGCCAGATTTCAGTATTGATTCTATGTATTTAACATTGAAGCCCTGGCATTGATTCAAAGTTGATTCAATGTCAGTTTGCTGTATAGGGAAATTCAATGGCAGTGTTCTAAAATAGCTAATAGCTCAATATTTAACTTCATTTGAGTGTTATGAAATGAAACTTCATTTCATACAGGTTGAAGTCTAAAGATGTTTTGGCCTGATATAGGTACCAATAAAAAGTTCACCGGGTGACTTTTGAAATATGAGAGGAATACATTTTTCGGGTGAAAACTAAAAAAAACAAAAAACAAAAAAACAACCCTAACCTTGGCAAAGAAAACACACATAAACACTAGTCACTTTGAGAGGTGGTGTATTATGAAGCGGGTCCTGCATTGAAACAAGCCTCTTACTCATCCGTCTCTCAGCAGCATGCCCTGCGAGTCTGTAGATGGATGTGGATATATGATCTGGCTATCGTCACACACCATAGTTTCTCTTCCCCACCCTCATCCTGCCTTCGCCTTGAGGTGAGCAGAAATGAAGATTAATACCCTACAGTCTACAGCTGAAAAGAGCACAACCTTATAAGCACAAGCCAAAGCTGAGTCTAATATGCAAACTTACCTTTCTTTGCTGTTCCAAGTAATGTTATGCTTGGTCAAGTCCATTCTCAAATAGTCTGGTAAACCACCTACCACCATAAATTTGGACTAATTTACAGATATTTGTCGTATTGTCTCAAGTAAAAACCAGAAACAGTTCAAACAGTTAAACACTGGCTGATATATAGAGTTGGTTCATTAAGTGAATTCTTAAACCACTGAATGAACGAATCCCTCGCTGGCGCTGCCCACGTGACTGAACGATTCATTCAGTCCAACACAGCAACTGAATGGTTCATTCAGTCCGATACAGCAAGTGAGCTATCAACCCATACACTAGCAAATGAACCACTGAACTAACCGAATAAATGAATCACTCACATTTACTGGGAGCGACACATGAAGTTTCGTACCGTATCTTTTGACCAAAACGTGGCAACTGAACTGTTTCTTCAAGTCCGAATGAAAGTTGTTGATTCAGCAACTGTGCTACTAACCCATACTCTAGCTAACTGAAATGAGGTGGGTTTCCCGATAGCGATTGATCTTGAAAATTTACAACATACGCGCTCAGTTTCACGACAGTTCTTGAAAAATTAATGTGCACTATTGGATATTGCAAAGCGAAAATTTCAAGAGATACTTAAAGAGATACTTGGTGAACTCTGCCCACCGTCATTTTGAGATCCAAGCATCATAGGTGGATAGAGGAATCATCGATTTGCTAATAACATCTCTTCAATCATATCTACACAACAATGCACTTCCTGTTGTTGCATGTAGATTTCAAATGTAGGCATATAATTAAACAGCACAAGTAAGATGTTTGATTTGATTTGATTCAATATGATTACATGATATGCCACTGAAGTGTATAGGTCAGAAAATGTGCTTGTACGTGTACGTGATGGATATTGTATGCATATTGATAGAATATTGTATGCACATCAAATAAATAACCCATTTAACATTTATGGTAAATGTGTGCAATGTTCGAGGACAAGAGTCATAGAAAGGTGTTGCTAAAAGGTCAACTGATAATACACTTGATGATTTGACACAACTGATTTTGACTGCATTCATGTAAAGAAACAGAAAAAAACATTGTGCCAACAAATTGCACTTTGTCCAACATAATTTAACCTCAACCATCACTTGCTCATCAACCTACATGTGAAAATCCTGCAATGTAAATATCCAATTAGACTGGTAGAGTTGTGTAGCCTTTAGAAAGAGGTTGACCTGAAGTTTAGTTGCTTACATCAACATGGCAGAAGATAAAAAGCTAAGAGCAACAGGAAATCCATTGTTAAAAATATAGATTTATATAGCGTGGTAGAAAAGACATAGGTCTAGCTTTTTTGTCTTGTCTTGAAGAGTAACTTCAAGATATACTTAGCGCTACGATGCTACAATGGTAAGAGGTTGAAAATAGATCAGAAGATAAATAGAAAGGTACCAACAGAAGAATACAACGTGAAGAGGTAGAAAAGGGTAAAGGGAGGAAGATAGGCCTTTGATAACTGATCTGTTTTGTTGTTGCTTTCTGATCTACTTAAATGACTGAGAGGCCCTCATCACTGCTGCTGGAATCCCGCACTATGCATATCTATAGCTGCAAACTATGGTTGTACCTTACAAAAGCTGACAAAAGCTGTTTCTAACATGTAGAAGTCATTAGTTGGTACATTAGAACGTCAGTTATTTCTTTGTTTTCTACTTCAGACAGGCAGCATGAAAAACGACCATTAACTGACACTAAACAACTATAATAACTTGCCCAAAACTAATCAATTCTAGAAAGATTTTCTATTTTTTTCCCGTTTTGACATTCAGCAAGCTAGTTTCTTTTTTTTGTGACATTTTGAGTTTGCTTAAAATTCACGTAATTCATAAATTTAAGTGTATGCATTGGTGTATGTACACGCTTGTTACTGAACACTTGTGTGTATATGTGTCTGTGTTAGTGTATCTGTTTGTGTGTATGTGTGTCAGTGAGTTTGTGTGATAACCGTAACACCCTCGCAAGAATATAGTGAGGGTTTTATGTAGCCTCAGTTACAAGGCAATTAAATTTAGCATAGTAAAGCTATTTAGCATAATAAAACCTGTATCCATCCATCCATTTGTGTTTTCTAGTGTTGCATGCAAACATCAGCTTGATTAGACAGGGAGGGTTTGGTTTTGGGATGCGGTGGGGAGCTGCTCAGCACGCAACGCTGTCTGCTGCCGAGTGGATATAAAGACAGTGGTGCTTTTCCAATCTATCCTCAACACAGCATGGTGTCGGGGTGTGTGTGGGTGTGTGTGTGTGTGTGTGTGTACAGTACAGTGTCACTATGTGTATCTGGATGTCAGTATTCAGGGTTGTAGTGTAATTAGCGAAGACAGACAAAACAAGCTTCAGAGTCTGTAAAGAAAGTGTATGCATTTTGTGCGCATATGTGTGTGTGCGTTGCTGTGCACACAGCCTCCTACAAAGTGTGTATGTGTGTACGGGTGTGTGACAATGATGAGTTTACCAGTCTAACACTTAAAGCCATGTTTACAGGCAGCATAACTACATTCCTGAAAATAAGCACACACACTGTCCACGTTGGGCCTAGAGCCACACTTTTAGCTTGAGGATTTTAAGTAATAATTGGTGACATTTTCATATAAAAAATGTTAATTTAACCACTCTACCTTGCCAATTGATGTAACACAATAGTGATTCAACCTAGGTGACGTAATGCACCCTTTGGTGGCCATATTGGAGGTCCTCAGAGTTAATTTCTGTTTTTAGAACTGGTTTGGTCTGAGTTTTTAGAAAAGCATTAATGCTTTTAATCATCTTATAAGGACATATCAGTTTGATACTAGATAGATAGATAGATAGATAGATAGATGTGTGTGTGTGTGTGTGTGGTGAGTTTACCCAGCACAGAAGTGTTTTAAAGCTGCGGTGACCAGGTTGCGTGTTTACTTCCTAATTACTCTTTCCCTCAAATCTTTATTGGGTCGCTATACAGTTTGATATAATATGAATGGGATTAACATGTCATCAGTGTCAACTCACCGGGATGCCCTCAACACCATCAGCACCAGTCAGCCCAGGATCTCCCTTCTCTCCCTGGGGAAACAAAACACAAAGTCATTAAATTCAAAGTAGTTTTGACAACATTTGCATATTGGTGGAAGTTAACACTAGAAAGGCCAATGGGCGAGAGACAGCAAATAAGCTGTAAATGTAATTATAAAAACTAATTGCTTGCAACTGGTTTGTACAGAAGTTGGGTCTAGTAAAAGCAATGGAGGGATATTTCAACTCTAAAATTCAAAGCAGCTGTCAATTGCCCAGAGCTTGGCCTTTGTAGTGTTCAACCTTAGGCTTAACTTGTAACCCACAATTGAGGGGGAAAACAATGGTTTGAAGTTTAGTCCAATACTGTATTACGACAGTACACCACTGTACTCACAAAGCAAACTTTATTGCTGTATATTTGCTCGACTCCCTTTAAAAGTTTGTTGTCCTTTCTGTTTTAATGTAAAAATCAACACTATGCCAGTGTTGCCGGTTCACTCCCATCCAAGTTAATTTAACAAATTGATATATCAGCTACTGCCATATCAGCTATAAGAGTGGACAAATAACTCTCGAATCAACACCAGTTGACACCAAACAACTGTCACTGAAATATCAACACATTGGAAAATTTTCTGCGCAATGTCTCTACCAATATCAGTGTAGCCAAGCTGCTACAACTGGGCTGAGACAAAGGCTGAGACAAGGGGCTTCAGGCAGGGCGGCAACGCCAAGTTTATTACTGTCCACACAACTAACCACACCCCCCAGTCTGCCACAATCAGCAAGACAAGTTATTGTACATTTACTGTAATTATCAGTTAAAGTAATTTAGTAATCAAGTCATTTTCAATAAATGTAGTAAATACTCATTGTTGGGATATTAGCCTAGTTCTGAGCCCTATAAAGCCCATCAAATCAGGTATCATAAGGTCAGTAGGTACCATTAGGGGAGACTGGGGCATTGTGGGACAGACAGAATGTTTCCATTGGTGAAACATGCTGTGAATGACTCACAGACCTGATAAGAGGTGATCCTATTTTAGATTTCATGGCAGCACACAGCATGTTTCACCCATGGAAACTATTTTTTTGTCTGTACAAAAGTGCCCGGTCTCCCCTACACTACGATGGGCTATCTGCATGTTTCAGAAAGAAAAAATTAAGACTTTTCAAGACATTTTTAATAATCTGAGAGATAGATTTACAACAGATTAGTCTCCCTGAACTGCTGGCTGGCTAAGTTCTGTGAAGAACAGGGACTAGTCTTTCTAGATAACTGGCCCTCCTTCTGGGGCCAACCCGGCTTGCTGAAAGTTGACGGCCTCCACAAGGCACATGACAGCCGGGGCATGCTGGGTGGCAGGCTATTAGAGAGCCTGCTAGGCATACATATAAAGAGGGTGTGGAGTCTGCTGGGATAGCATAGCATAGTATATCAAACTAAGACTGTATCCCTCCCTCGCCATTCGTGCCACCACTCTTTCTCATGTATCTACTGTTAATTTCCATAATTTAGTGTCTATCCAAAGTCAAACACCGGATGCCCCTAAACTTCTTGCTCGTCAACACCGAAAAGAAACAGAGATTCTGGTTATTGGACCGGCGAGAAACAGCGTCCTAATAGAGTGTCAAAATAGCCTCATTAAGCTTCATCCGGGGATCTGGGAACACTTTTCTCGTAGCTTTTGATGATGAGCCGTTCCCAACATTCCATTTCAACTGTAAAATTCATTTCCAAGAATTGCCTGGCCTCAAAGAGAACATTATTGTAGCTTGGGACGGTGTATTACAGTCGAGTATGGAATGTGGCTCAGTACAACTGGCTGTTTGGATTTAAAGGCTCGCAGTAGAACATGTATTTAGATATGGCTCGTCTGTAGACCTCCTGGCTTACACCATACTGAACCATGTATTTTGTATTTAAAACAACGCTTCAGTGAATTGTGGTATACAGAAGACTGTAATTTAAGACAATAGAACAAAGTGATGGGCTTTCTTCAATATGCCATAGCTGCTGCCTTTTGAAACACGCCACGATGCCAACATATCCTGTGTTGAACAGTTCAGTGAAGGGCTATAGGTCTCGAGTCCGGTCTCCAGGCTTGGACTTGTCTCGTACCTATTTTGACTTGGTTTCAGATACTATTGGCATTTGAAAAGATTTCAAAGATACATTTTTCTCCAAGACATGGCTATATTTGTCTTGGCCTTGAATAGGACTTGATTTGGCTCGACTTAGTCACAACTACTTTTGGGCCTGGTCTTGACTCAAACTCAACTGAACCTGGTCTTGGAATTGACTTGGACTCGATTAAGGTGGCCTTGACTTCAGTGCACTCACGGGCTTCAACTATGACGACATGTAACATAAAGCACTTTCCTTCCATTCGAGTCCTCGGCAGACACAGAGGCTACCAGGTCCCACCAACGTATATTTAAAGTACAGAGCTCTGTACGTTGGCGGCAAGGAAACAAGTGAATTAGCTCTCCACTGCGTCTGCTTTCTTTTGAAGTATCCTGCCACATTGCGCACATAAAACCATACGAGCGGCAGACCTCATAATTACATAGCCAAGATGCCCACCACCGCCCAATAAATGACAGAATGACAGAACTCCTGGATGTTACAACCAAGAGAAAATAGACAAGTGCACGGTGGCCATTCTGAACTGGCATCTGCCTTTAATGTTGGCCCGAGCAACCTGCTGCTTCACCCTGCCACACATTGTTAGAGGCTGAAGTGACTGCTACCGGTTAAAGTCTCTAAGTCGTACTACACTTGGATGAATTCTGCTTGGAGATCTGACAGAGCTAACAGAGAGTTAGAGTTAGCGAACATCATACATAATGCATGAAAACACACTACAAGCCTGTGCCTGGACCGAATATTATAATAGAGAATAGATCAGAGCTATGTTTCAGAGCAAAATACATATGGATGTTTGCTGCACACTTTTCTGGGATTTACATACACACACACACACACACACATACACACACAGGGTCTGAAATACCACCTGCCAAGAGTCAAATGCCGGTAAAATGTGTCTGTGGCAGATAAATCAATAAGGGTCACCTGCCACACTGGCTAGGGAAAGGACTTGGTCTCAGCTTTGTTAGCAAGAAAGACAAGTTAAAAAAAGTTTGAAAGGAAACCACTGTTCAGAATTGCTAAATACAATCTAAATATGACATCTGAGTAACAGCAATCCCAAATGTTGAACACATTTTTGCTAGTGTGGCGACTTACCCAGAATTCTCAGATTTCTCAGAAATACTCAGATTTATGTCATTTAAATTTTATCCTTCCTATTGTTTTTACTTTGATAAAGTGTTTGAATAGAGTGTTTTGCGTGGAATTGGATGTTTTCAATGAAAACAGTGTCACTTCTTTGTGACACAACACAGAGAACCTATAGAGCAAATAGTCTCCTCCTAAACCACCCATAAAAAGAAACAGCTTAAAAATAATAATTACTTGAACATAAATAGGACAGACCACAGTAATTCATATTGGGTGTGTATTATGGGTGTGATATGGTTGTAGCAGGTGGAAAAATGAAAATATGAATTGGAAAATAAGTTCCCTATAGTGCACGCCTTGTGGAATTACAGAAATTGTGAGTTTTTACCATGCAATCCTTATATAATAGAAATTAGCCCTTTCTTAACTGAAATAAAGGATCTATATTTACCAAAGGGAATCAGTGCAGGTGCAAAAATAAGTGAACCTCCTGCATTAGTTTATCAAATATGTAAGTCGAAGTGGGTTTGTGTGGCACTCCTATCCTCAGAGGAGCTCAGGAAGAGAGGGGTAAGTGAGCATCAGTCTGGGGAAGATTATAAATATATCAATTTCAAATATTTCAGATGTTGGATATCTAATTCTTTAAGTTTTCTTACGGTAAATACAAAACGGTATAAATGCATAGAAGAGTTTTCCTACATTGCAGGTCAGTGTGTTTTAAACCTCCTGCATTGATGTTGGCAGACAAACAGCATAATCCTATTTCAGCATCTAGTAGCTGATAATTTAATAACTTGTAAATAAAATGTAATAAAAATAACCCTCTTAATGGGTCAAAAATGTAACATCACATTTTTACATTCGCCAGCCATTGTAACTTCATAAGGAGTCTAACATATTTTTAACTGATGATGTAATATAGTAATAATGTTGACTAATAATCTAATAATAAAAACATTATTTTTGTTCCGATCATCAACAGTCTTAATCAATGTTAATATTACATCATTAGTTAAAAATATGTTACATGAAGTCATAATCACCAGTTTTTTGACCCACTAAATGGGTCAAAAAACTGTGTTTCACTTTTCTCGTATGAAACTGTGTTTCATTCTGGCAAGTTATTACATCATCAGTTGCCACACAGCACTAGGAAGAATTTAATTTGGGCAAATAGGGAGAAAGAGGACTCTACAGAGTCTCAATTAGCAGGGATGGGATGCTCTTCGCTGTTGCAGCCCCACTTTGTGATCTATGCCGATAAAGCAGCTGGATTCTTACATACAAATCTGGCCTAGTGCAGCTTTAGGCTTTAACATTGGAATGCATACTTAGAGTACATCCCATACATTCTTGCTGGTTTTCATTCTTGCTGATTCTGACGTCTGATTGCTATGTTTACACCGGACTGGGTCATATTGGAAATGTGACCACCCAAACAGTCAGGAATATGAGATATGCTTGTGGACAATAGCTCATGATTTAGGGGCCAAACAGCCTGTAGAAAGAGCAGTTGTGTGTACCCTGCATATGTAGTTATAAAGTCCAAATTACAAGCGTGGAGGTTAAAAATAGACCCATGTTAAGGCCACATAGGCATCATTTTGGTGTGTAAATGGAAACTGGGGATGATCATCTGTTTGCTTGTTTTATGTTTTAGATAACTCATACTTACACTGATATTTATTCCTTTTTTGCCCCATGGTTTTTATAGAGAGATCCTCAAGAACAAATCTGGCCCATTCAAAGATACAAGAGGTTTACAACTCCACTTATGGACAGTCTACTATTAAAAGAGACATTCACCATAAAAGACTTTAACTCTGTTTAAAAAACACCTATTGGTGGTATACCTTGAATTTATGGGTCAATTTTGTCGCATGGTCGTGTATTTTCCATATTACTGTGATTAATTGGCCATAGATTACAATAAAAAAACTAACTGTACATCACAGATTGATGATATATAACAGCGTAAGAGTATCTGAGGGTGGAATTCTCCATTAACAAGTAGTAAAGGACTTACGGCTATGGCAGGGTGTTGAGAGGTCGCACTTTTCCTAGCCCCATTGCATGTTGAGACAAATCCTTATCAAAGCACTTTCATTCTACCCAAAACCTAACAAATTTAGTTAATTACACTCCCAGAGTTCACAATGCCAAAGAAACCGGGGAAAATGTGTTCCAAAGTGCTGGAAACAACGAATGAGGACGACAAAGAAGCTAACGAAACCATGCTATGCCATGAAGGCATTGAGGAGGAAGGTGGCGCTGACGCAGCTAATGAGGCTGCCTTGCTAACCTTTGTTTAACCTCTTCCTGCAACAACTCACCTCAGATTTCAGAGCAAGACTTCTCTTTGAGCGAGACTTCTGTTTCTGATTAAACAAAGGTCTATCTCTGTAGGGATCCTTTCTGTAATGTTGTCAGACACTTTGAATCTGAGCTGAATCTGAGTCAGTGGCAAAAACAAGTGGCCATACTTTGATCGGGCGCAGTGGCCCCAAAGGATTATGTTGCAGCCATTGCAGCCCGTTTCGCGGCTGCCGGCTGAGGCAATCTACTGGATCAATTCCAAAACGTATTGTACCTATTAGTCATTTAGACCCCAAAATATGTAAAAATAGGGGTCAGGTTTAAAAATAGCGGAATTATCCTTTAACTCAGTTGAAGATGCTAATGGTGAGGTGACTGTGGATCCCCAAGAGATAAATTTTCTTGGGGAGAATTGTTGGGAGAACAATTTTACAAAACTCTGTATAGATCTGAATTTCCATTTAATGGTGATGTCCAAGCTAGATTTCTCGATAATCTTGAATTTCCTCATATCTCAGAGGACTCCAAGGTTAGCCTTGATGTCAGATTGACAGCAGATGAAATATCAGAGGCAATTGATTCTGTGAAGGCAGGTAAAACAGCAGGGCAGAGCCTATAGACCTCTATAAAAAGTTCAAACATATATTCCAAGCTCCACCAGAAGATGTCTGGTCTGCCAGAGAACTGCACCGATCCAACCTCCACCAGCCGCTTTGATCCCCTTTGCCAATCATCAACATGAATCTAAAATCAAAACTAACTCTGACACATAAACTCAGCCCAACATTATCAAATGTTTTTGGAATCATTTGGAGATGGGTTGCTCCCCCCATCATTGAGAGGAGCCCTGATAACTTTAATTCTTTAAGGCTTTTGATAGAGTTGAGTGGCCTTATCTCTTTGAGGTTCTCACCCGTTTTGGCTGTGTGGAAATTTTTTGTAAATGGATAAAGCTCCTTTATGCACAACCTACGGCTGTAATCCTCACCAACATTATTATCTCCAAACCCTTTAATAGCTCGGAGCTCGTCAAGGCTTTGTCATCACTGCTATTCACTCTGGCCATGGAACCATTTGCCATAGCCATAAGGTCACAGGTCATATCTCTGGCATTAGATTAGGTCATTTAGACAATCGAATAGCTCTCTATGCCGATGATATCATCCTTTCTCTGGATATAAAATAAACAATTCCAAATCTTCAATAATGTTGCTAAATAAAATAGAAAGGATCAGGCCTATCGACCTTATATCTTCATTCAACTCAACAGACTGCTTCCCCTACCATGGCATTCGTATTGTACCCGAGGTTGATAAAATTGTTGCAACCAACTATGACCCCATCCTACAGTCAATTACTAATTCAATAGACAGATGGTCAAACCTGCCTATTTCTAAAATTGGTCGAACCAATATACTGAAGATGAATATCCTTCCCAAACTACTTTATTTATTTCAAAATATCACTTTGCCTCCACCACCATCACTCTTTATGAAACTAAAGAAAATGTGTACAGATTTTATCTGGAATAACAGACACCACAGGCTCCATTTCGACAGGGGGACTCAAAGCCCCAAATTTTCAGTGGTACTATTGGGCTACAATTATGTTTTACTTCTCTTCAGAATCACTCCCCGCGTGGGTAGATATTGAATCATTTACACTTACTCCTAAACTACACAAATTTAGCGATAATATCCCAGACACATGCAGTAAGTGTGAACAAGAAAAAGGAATATTGTTTTACTGTATGTGGGAGTGTGAGGAGATTAAAAAGTTTTGGAGGGAGGTATCGCATGCAATAATATGCTGGACATAAATCTACCTCTACACCCTAAATTGTTCTTACTAGGCATATATCCAATTGATCCAATCTTCTGCAACAAAAAGAAAGCACTTATTAACATGTGCTTGCTCCATGCTAAACGCCTCATAGCTTTATCATGGAAAAATGTAAATAGGC
>CABFOQ010052506.1:16413-32368 GCA_900660455.1 Gephyroberyx darwinii
TGTTTCCTAATTTGCATTCATCAGATTTACGACCTGATGACAGATGATTGCCATTTAGAAAAACTGCCTTTCCAGCTTAGGTTTGGAAAACGTCGTTCTTCTTGCTCCTTTAGGGATATGAATGACATATTTGATCACCTCACAGCAAATGTGTTTGTATGATACCAAACATCACTGTCTTACCATAAAACACTGGTGGGTAAACCAAAAGTCTTCATAACACATTCTGTGTGCCTTGAATAACCAAGATAATACATTGAGGAGTAGGTTACATCATCTGTCACAGGATGTGAAGTTCAAATCTAATAAAACACATACAGAAATCACATTTATATAGTGTGTTGTAGAACCCTTTGATCTTCTTATTCTGTGTCTCCCTTGGAATGCAGAGTAAGTCTGTTTCCCCGGCCCTTATCAACGGTCCCATCTTCTGATGGCACCAGAGCGGGCTCGTTGAACCTGCAAAGCGTTACTTTTTGGCAGCTTTATGGGGGCAATGCACCTTTTGCTGCGAAGGGGGTTCCTGGGAGCAAAGCAGGGGTCTCAACCTTTGATCAAGGTCCTGTGAGAAGACTGTGATTAGTCTTTAGGTGTTGATCTGTATTCTGTCTGATCCAAGGGGGGGATCGATTGATGTCTCCTGCATACACTACACCATGAAGAAACCGGTTAAAAGAATATTTCCCGTTTGACTGAGCAATAGATAGTAATAGCAACAACACAAACTACTACTCACCACTATTGTTTGTTGACAATAAAATGTACCCATAATGATGTGAGAGTGAGTTCGACAGACAGTGAAAACCAAAAGTGAAAGCAGTAAGATGTAGCCACAGTAGCCCATTTAATATGGGAGTAAGTAGGCCAGCCAGGTTTCTCATAATTGGAGTATGAGCTTACACAGGGTATTCTAATGCAGTTATGACATTTATCTGTGCCCACCCAAAACCATGTTACTGGAGCAACTGGGTGAAGAAGGGAATTCTCTGTGCATGGAAATATAGCCAGAGTTTAGTGCTGGTAGTTTGTGTAGTTCTGACTACTACTACTACAACAAGTACAACGACTACTACTTCTACTGCTACCCCTGGTGAGTACATCAACGGACCCCCTGCACCTACTCTCACTTGGACAAAGCAGGAAGCACTGTGAGAGTCATGTTCTTTGACTTCTTGAGTGCCTTCAACACCATACAGCACATGCTGCTGGGTGAGAAGATGAGAAGGATGCAGGTGGAGGTACCTATGGTTTCCTCGATGACTGACTACCTGCTGGCAGACCACAATTTGTGCGGCTATGGAGCTGTGTCAGATCGGGCAGTGAGCAATACAGGGGCCCCACAGGGGACTGTCCTGTCCCCCTTCCTGTGCACCCTCTACACCTCTGACCTCAGGTTCAACTCTGAAACATGCAATCTGCAGAAGTACTCAGACGACTCAGGGGAGGACAGGAGGAGTGCAGAGGCCTGGTGGAGGACGTTGTGGTGTGGTGTGAGCAGGACCACCTACAGCTCAATGTCACCAAAACACTGGACTTCAGGAGGACTAGGGCCCAGCCGACCCCAGTCTCCATTAGGGATGGGTATCGAGAACCAGTACTAAATTGGTACCGGTTCCTGACTGGTCAATACCGAAATATTGATAACCTCCTGGACAAACGGTGCTGCTATCGGTATTTATGTAACACTTACAAGTCCAACATTCTATAAATCTGAAGCAGTGCAGCGTGTTTGACTGCTTTAGCAAAGCGGGCTGCTGCACCTACGTCCTCAGTGCAGCCTCCCGGCTCTGATGCTGATGGGATTTGCCAAACTAAAAATGCCTCGACCTCGTCAAGTCAAGGTAACAGTCGTTATCATTATAAAAATAAGTCTGTAGTTATTAACCCAGGATACAGTTAGCATCGGTTTTAAGCAGTTCTAATTTAAGTTCCTAAATAATCCCATAGACAACGGCAGTCAAGCAGCAGCCACAGCTTCGTCAGTGGATAGCGGAAGTCAGACACCCAACCTATTCTCCATCGCTAGACGAGGGAAAATGACACAGGAAAAACAGCAGAATGCCACAGGGCTGTCGCCAAGTTTATTGTGAAAGATTTATAGCCCTTCACTACAGTGGACTCCAGTTGGTTTAGGTATGCTAGGTAGCCAATAGCTAGCATAGCATAAACTGCTAACTGCAAGCCTAGGTCAGCAGTCGCGAAACGGGCTGCTATGGCTGCAACGTAATCTGCAGAGGAAAGTGCGCCGATCAAAGTACGTTCACTAAAAGTGCTTGCTTTTGCCACTGACAGGCTCAGATTGTTATTCGAAGTGTCTGACAACATTACGGAAAGGATCACTACAGAGATAGACCTTTGTTTAACCAGAAACAGAAGTCTCTCTCAAGGAGAGGTCTCGCTCTGAAATCTGAAAGATGAGGTTTCGCGACTGCCGGCTGAGGCGATCTACCGGAGCAATTCCAAAACTTTTTATACCTATTTTGGGATATAAATGACGAATATGTACATATGTATATAGAGATTCCGGTATTTTTTTTTCACCACCAGACATATGTTGACCATTCGTATATGATACAGGAACCTCAAGTCAGGAAACAATTAAACTTTTTATTTCTGCAAAAAAGTTAACAATAAAATAACTGAATCTTTTCACATCTTTTCATGTCATGTCATTACGAAATAATGGAGAGTCGTATCAATAAGAGCATCGATAAGTATCGGTATCAATAAGCAGTATCAGTATCGATAACGGTATCGATAAAATCCTAACGATACCCATCCCTAGTCTCAATCCAGGGGATGTATGTGGAGATGGTCGGGTCCTACCGTATCTGGGAATTCACGTGGACAACAAACTGGAATGGGATGGCAACACCGAGGCCCTGTTCAAGAAGGGCCAGAGCCAACTCTACTTCCTGAGGAGGCTCAGGTCCTTCAATATATGCAGTTCTCTGCTGCATGTGTTCTACCAATCAGTTGGCTGTCGGCCAGACGGCTCCCCGGCCTAAGGAGGGCGGTGGGGGTATGTGGCAGGGGTGTGTGGTTGTGCCAGCAGCTGTGGGCGGAGAGAAGGGGCAGGGGCTCAGCGGGGAGGTAGACGGACCTGTGAGTGGTTTGGCTGATTGTACGGCAGTACAATCTTAAATCCCTCACAGTGAAGCTGGGTCCGGGGAGAGGAGACGCATGAGAGACAGTGGCTGTACCATAGAGAAAGAAGCTGAAAAGCCTTTATGTTTGTTTGTTTATGTTTGTGTGCTGGCCTATGGGCCCTGATTGTCGGAACTCAGTAAAGCCTCTGTCTCTCCTAACCCTATCTGTGTCCGTTCCATTCATCCGTTCCCTATTGTGACAAGACACCTGTCACACTTCACAGACTTCGGCCTGTACAAGATGGGAGGCTTTTAAGGCTTTCTTAAGGGGTCAAATCATAAGCTTTACTAGCAACAGATCAAAGTGTTCACAAAAAAAATCAAACTGCTTCACTCAAAAATTAAATTGCTTGAGAGGGAGGTCTTTCTCAACAAATCCACTAATTCACATCAGGCCGCGGATAGTTTAATGAAACTCAAACAAACGTTTTACGACCAAGGTGAGAAGCCTGGAAGGCTTCTGGCTTGGCGAATTGTCGTGGAAAATTGCCTGGAAGCACTCAATAATCTTGAAATAATACACAAAACACTGATAGGTTGAAGCACACAAATATATTGTATACAGATATATTGGGGAGAGATTCTATGCTCTCTCTCTCTGAAAGTCAGCTCACTACAATCTTTATAGTTTCTTTGGAAACAAAGAAGTCTCTCATGATTGGTTCTCCAAACTAAGACCATATGGTTCATCTCCACCAAGTAGTGGTCTGGTCAAGATCAGATTTATGACTTCCTTGTAGGGCCTCACTGGCTGGTTGTGCTATACTTAGGTGCATGTTCGTCACATGTCTGTCACAAGGGACAGCATAGTATCAATACAACCAGACACAAAATAATAACTGATAAATGATAAATGATAAATACTAGCATTCTGTGATAATTTATGTTCACAGAATCAAGCAAATGCAATCAGAAAGAGCCACTAACTCAACTGAAGATGCTAACGGTGAGGTGAATGTGGATCCCCAAGAGATAAATGATACTTTCAAACAATTTTATGAAACTCTGTATAGATCTGAATATCCCATTAATGGTGATATCCAAGCTAGATTTCTCGACAATCTTGAATTTCCTCATATCTCAGAGGACTCCAAGGTTAGCCTTGATGCCAGATTGACAGCAGACGAAATATCAGAGACAATCGATTCTATGAAGGCAGGTAAAACAGCGGGGCCAGATGGGCTGCCTATATACCTCTATAAAAAGTTCAAATATAAATTCCAAGCTCCACTTTTAGAAATGTTTTTGGAATCATTTGGAAATGGGTTGCTCCCTCCATGACTGACAAGAGCTCTGATAACTTTAATTCTAAAACCAGGTAAGCCAAGTGGCAAGTGTCAGTGATTTCGTCCCATTTCCCTCCTGAATTCAGATACAAAAATCTTATGCAAGGCACTTGCTCGCAGATTGGAGAATCGTCTTCTATATCTATAATAACACAAGACCAAAACAGATTTGTTAAAGGGCGTCAAGGATTTCACAATATAAGGAGAGTATTAAATATCCTACATGAAAGAAGGGACTCCCCAGACACTGCCATGCTGTCACTGGCTGCCGAAAAGGCTTTTGACCGAGTGGAGTGGCCTTATCTCTTTGAGATTCTGACCCGTTTTGGCTGTGGGGACATTTTTGATAAATGAATAAAGCTCCTTTATGCACAACCTACAGCTAAAATCCTCACCGACAATATTATCTCCAAACCTTTCAATATTTTACGCAGAGCTCGCCAAGGCTGCCCTTTGTCACCACTCCGATTCAATCTGGCCATGGAACCATTTGCCATAGCCATAAGGTCATACAGTAATATTTCTGGAATTAGATTAGGTCATTTAGACAATCGAAGAGCTCTCTATACTGATGATGTCATCCTTTTCCTAACAGACTTAACAAGGTCTATCCCAGCCCTGCTGGATGTCATCATAACTTTTGGAAGTTTCTCTGGATATAAAATAAACAATTCCAAATCTTCAATAATGCTGCTAAATAAAACAGAAAGGATCAGGCCTACCGACCTTATATCTTCATTCAACTCAACAGACTGCTTCACCTACCTTGGCATTCGTATTGTACCCGAGGTTGATAAAATTGTTGCAACCGACTATGACCCCATCCTACAGTCAATTACTAATTCAATAGACAGATGGTCAAACATGACTATTGGTTGAATCAATATACTGAAGATGAATATCCTTCCCAAACTACTATTTATTTTAAAATATCCCTTTGCCTCCGCCACCATCACTCTTTATGAAGCTAAAGAAAATGTGTACAGATTTTATCAGACACCACAGGCTCCATTTAACGTTACTGCCATACGACAGGGGAGGACTCAAAGGCCCAAATTTTCAGTGGTACTATTGGGCTGCACAATTACGAACAATGTTGTTTTACTTCTCTTCAGAATCGCTCCCTGCGTGGGTAGATATTGAATCCTTTACACTTACTCCTAAACTTCCACCTAGGTTGTCAACAAACATTAGAAAGCTTCATAAACAAACCAGTAATCCCATTGGGGAGAAATGATGCAGGATTTCACTTGTGGGCTAGCAATGTGTTAAGTAAGGTTGGGGATTTGTACAATGGTGAGGTTATGTTGACATTTGAAGAAATTAAAGCAAAATTTGATACTAACAACCATATTTTTAAACATTTGCAAGTGAGAAGTTTTATTGCTGCAGCTCAAAGTCAGAAGATAACTGTACCCCCTCTGTCTACTCTGGAGGAAGCGATTTCTAATTATTTTGTGATAAAGGGCAAATTTCTTTTTTGTACAATATGTTGTGTCTGGCTCTACAGAGTCCTCTATGGGCCGGCTGAATGCCTGGAGGGAGGATGTGCAGGAAGAGGTCTCCTTGGGATACCGTGTGCTTAGAGGCCAAGACTCAAACGGTGAATACAAGGTTACGGCTATTACAATTTAATTGGCTAATGCGCACATATATAACTCCAGACAAACTACACAAATTTAACGATAATATCCCAGACACATGCATTAAATGTGAATAAGAAAAAGGAACATTGTTTCACTGTATGTGGGAGTGCGAGGAGATTAAAAAGTTTTAGGGAGGGAGGTATCGCATGCAATATATAATATGCTGGACATAAATCTACCTCTACATCCTAAATTGTTCTTACTAGGTATATATCCAATTGATCTTCCACAACAAAAAGAAAGCACTTATTAACATGTGCTTGCTCCATGCTAAATGCTACATAGCTTTATCATGGAAAAATGTAAATAGGCCGCACATAGGTCAGTGGCTCAAGGAGATGCCTTCCTGCTTGTCCATGGAGAAAACCACTTATATTTTGAAGGGCAAAAGGGAGATCTTTGATTCTATATGGGAACCATTCATTCAATTTATGGAAAATATAGATGTCTGAAGCCCTACCAGGGGCTGAGGAAACGTTTAAGTGATGAGAGGTTGGAAATAAACAGGGAGGAGAATAAACCTTTTCTTAATTTTATTTCATTTATTTTATACTTATACTATTTACTTATCACCTGTGTATTTTCTGATTTGTATATTTTATTTTACTGTTTTGCCTCAGTAATGTTTTGTCAATTAGGTGTTCATTATCGATGTTTGTTTACTTGTCTTACTATTGTCAAAATCAATAAATACATTCCTTAAAGAAAAACAAAAAAAACTCAACCACGGCCTTCGATACAGTTGACCACAACTTTTAGATTGACTCACACACTACATTGGTATCCACAGTACTGCACTCTCATGGTTTAGGTCTTTCTGCTAATCTAGAACCTTGTTTATCTGCTATAAAAAAATTGGATGTAAATAAATTATTTACTCTTAGATGCCAAGAAAACAGAAATGTTAGTTGTTCTGTTAGGGTTCTCTTGTAACCCTGAGTGACATAGTGAAGAATCTAGGCGTAGTATTCAGTCCTACCCTCTCATTCAACTCGCACGTCAAAAATGTATGTTAATACTGACGGACGCTGAAATTCTAGTGCATGCTTTTGTTTCGTCAAGGCTATTGTAATATTTTATTCTCTGGCCTGCCAATCTCCAAACCTCCCTTGTCTCCCAATCCAGGCCAGATCTAACTCCACTAACTTCACTTACTTCAACTACCTTTCTAATATTGAAAAGTATTTTACGAGGAAGAGGCCTCAAGAGGAGGTAGAAAGCCAAAGGGAGTCTGGACCTGAGGTAGATGCAAAACATGCAGATTAATCCTAACAGGAAAAGCCCTAAACCACACCAGTTGAAATTAATTAATTTCAGGAGTAGCTACAATGATATCCGTCATCACAATGGAAAGGGTATGCAAATGTTTAAGCCATGTTTAAGATACTACACACAGTACGTGGCTTCATACTGAAAAAAGTAAGCTGTATTTGATATTTGAGATCATGCATTTTTTATAATTATGTCTGAGTCCTTTGTCCCTGCTTGGTGCAGAACTACAAATCTGCACATTTACATTTATATTTTGAATACATATGATAAGGTGAATAGTTGTTTTTTTATACCTTCATTCATACATGACATGTTCTAGTGTTGAATTTAAAGTTTGTGTAGGTTAAACATTCGCTCTTTTCTTTAGATGTCTTTTACTTTGCTATTGCTATTACTGTTTGCTGTTGAAATTACCCATTTCTCCATGGGGATCAATATAGTTTCATTTTCATCAGGCTATGGTCAGCATGTATTCCTCCTCCATCTACCAGTCTGTCTTTAGAGAGAAGACTATAGTTAGCATCCCCTTACGCTCCACCTACCAGTCTGTCTTTGATGGAGTCCGAGTCCTCAGCCTGGCCCTGCTTCGCATGAAGTTGCAGCTGAAGGGCATGAAGCTGCAGGAGCTGGTCATGTACCTCCCTCTCCACCACTGCCCGCTCAGCCTGAACCTCTGTCAGCTCTGAACGCAGGTCGACCAGCTGAGCCTGGGATGCAGGGGTGGGTGGATGGAGGGAGGGAGTATGGGATAAGGACAACAGAGGGAGGACAGAGATGATGGATCAAATCACCATTGTGCTAGCTTGTTTCAGAGAATACAACATCAGTTTTATTATTATTATTATTTTGTTGCTAAGCAGTCTTTTTAAAAAAATAACATTTAAATAACAGTTAAAACTATTGGCCAGGGTGAATACTCAGTTTGTGATGCCACAATGCAAGAGTTGAGGTTTTGTAGGATGGATTCTAATCCTGAAAACATGCACATAATGTGGGATTTGGTTCACTTAGGAATGGCATTGGTCTCCAGTGATGAGGTTTCAAAGACAAAATAAATTGCAACAGGGGAAGTACAGTGAAGCAGTGTTTCAGTGCATAGGCTCATCTGTGGCGTACCACCACAATATTGGCAAGAGCGCCACATAATAAAAAGTTGGTCAATGTATCCAAATTGAAAATTGATCTTTAACGTTGCAACTAAGAGGTGTGCATCAAGTTATGTTTTTTCCTCATCCGCTTGTTTGAGACAGACCGCACCTGCTAGACAGACAAGGGTGCAGCCTGACAATAAAAATATTGAACTTTGGATGCTACCATTCGCAAGTTGAAGTCACGTAATCATCATTTATTTTCTCCCGTGCACTTAACATTTGTTCCTTCAGATGAGCATTGAAAAGCAGAAAACAGGCAACTTTGTTGCATCACAGGTGTAGCCATGCAGAATGCATTTTTCCATAGTCATTTGTTGATACACAAGTTTGACAGTTTGTCTAGGCCATCTGACTGTTCTAGCCATGACAAGGCAAAGAATGCTGGGTTATGGTTATCCCATCCACAGTTCCTGAAGAAGATCCTGAAGAATCTTCTTGGCTGGTAAAGTCAATGGGGCTAGAAATCCCAAAGCGTCATACGGCTAGAACACGCAATCCGTGTTCAAAACACAGGTTGCGGGCACGGTCCTAAATGCATTTCCATTACTTTGGGCAACATGGGTGAAAGCGTGGCTTTCGTGCATTAATGGGGAAATGGGCCATTTTTTCCTCTCTCTCTATTCACTCACTGCATGGCAGAATGTGTCTTAGGCTACGTCTACACTAATGTTACAGACATGCCATTTCCCTTGAAGGATACCAGTGTTGTTTATCCCCCAGGCCATAGTAATTATGCATTTCTGTATGTTCTGTTTGTCTCTCTGGAATCACCATTACACGCACAGACAGACAAGCGAGAGTGACCACAGACTTTCCGACTTCTACCAAACCTTCCCCCAAGCAAGACAGCAAACTTGCCGTGCCAAGGACACACCGGCCAAGCTGTTTCGGCCGAGCTGTTTCCGTGGAAAGACACGGGGCCAAACGTCACCTACCAACCGGTATTCCCCTGTTGTATTCCCAGGCAATCCGGGTGTTTAAAGGTGCATAACTGCAGAGGTAGCGAGGAGTAGCGATCACTCCTAGACATAATTATATATATCTGATCACGTTATCAGTAGGTGGGATACCGGTCTCAGCTTGCGAGACCTCTGGATCCTAGGGTGGCTGTGACACTAAGTCGTTTAAATTTGAAAACGGCGGCTTTGTGTCTAGCGTTTCTGGAGAGCTCAGTTTTCTGTGGTCGGAAACGCTGGCGTAGTGTGGACGGAAGGCCAAAACGGAGAAATAAGTATGAGTTTTCAAATTTAAAAGTCTTAGTTTGGACGTGGCCTTAGCTCAAAAACAAATCAAAGTCAAAGGGTAATATAACTTGAATACAGCCATTTTACTATCCCAAAACTGCACAACAGCACTTTTTTTTTTTCAATGTATTGGCAGAATCCCTTTTGCCCGTGTGTGGAATCCAAAAGAGGCAGTGCCGCAACCACAGGCAGCACTTAAGACATAGAGACATTGTAGGCCAGGTGCAACATGGGCAAGGGGGTTTAAGACTGGCACAGTGGTATTTCCTAATCTAATCTAATCTAATTTTGGGGTAAAGTTACGCCTCCGCCTGTGAAGACTAGGCTAGGCTATATTTTGCCCCACATTCAGGTAGATTCTTCACCCATCGTCTAACTGAATGCAATATTTTTAATATGTTAAGCACAACTAACTATTTAAGGTCTACACTTGTGTTAACTGAATGAATTGCAAGGCTTTTTCCCGAGGTTTTCAAGATGCAGTTATCTGATCTGATGTCAAAATGGTGGCATACACTCTCGGGGTATTTCCTGGCTCAGAAAAGGACGTTGGTGGCACTTGTGCAGGCCAGCGAACACGATCAATCAATATACCAGGGGTCTCCAACCTTTTTTACACTTTATATTTTTGCGGCCCGGCCAGTCTGCCATTTGACAGCAAGGAGCGTAGTGTCATGACGGAAACATTATTTGACACTAAAACTGCCTGTATCATACATGCATTCCTTCAAAATTATATAAAAAACATAGGAGTAGCCTATAATATACCAATCACCTACTATCCAATATTTCATGTTCCATTCAAGTCCATACCAGGAACAGTTCATTCTAACAACGTTGACATACAATGGAGATATGCGCCCAGTACAAACTATGCATGAAAGGCCTATATCTATATATACCACAATAAAATGTAGTATATGGGAATAAATGCCACATATGTAGGCCTATTAGCATAGGCATAATTTTTTAATGTTTCTTTTCTTTTGTCATAGGAGCAAGTATATGTGATACGATTACATGAAGGATCTATTGTGGCAGACTGGGGGGAGGATGTGGGTGAGGTGTAGGCTGGATGCAGGGTAGAATTGAATCAGCGGACTGGTCTGGTTCTACCTGTGTCCAGCACCGGCTGCGGCCAATTAAGGCTGTTTGCAGCCTTAGTTGGGGTTTGCACAGCCGGCATTTGCACGGCCCAACAATAGGTGGCCCGGTGGTTGGGGACCCCTGCTCTATACCCTTAACATGGACCCTTGTTATTTGGCCCCAAATAACTTTCAGTGATGAAGTGACTTGATCATATTTATAGGATTCTATTATAGGAAAATAGTTAACAGGTTGACAATATTTTTTTTTTTTAAATCAATTAAAGGCATGAAACAGTATCTTAATAATTTTCACTGCTTGCTATTTGTGAGGTTTTATTGCTTTTCCTCTATTCAAATTGTTTTAGAACAATTAACCAATATGAAACTTGGAAGTGAAGTCTGCAGTTACCTTACGAAGACCTGGCTTGACACAAGAGGTTTGCCTACCAGTTATAGCTGATAACTATTTCCTCTTGCAGTAAGACTTATTTGCCAAATGAGTCTGCTATTTAACTTTGGCCAAAAGTTGGATGACATTTTTGTCTCGTGCCCATCTCGTTTTGAAGCCGTAGTTTTGTGCATCCCGCTAGATTCTGCTTGTTGCGTTTACTTGACTTCTTCTGCATAGCAATAGTGTACAACAGCGCTCATCACTGCTGCCCTAGTTGGAGTTCCATATAGCATCCAAAAATAGAACATGGGAAAATCTAATTGAAAACAGTTCAAAATCACTTTCACAGCATCAAATCATATTTTTTCCATTCTGGTGGCTTTGGCATCCACCAAAAAATTCTCTATGCAGGAAAAATACCACTTCAATTCAAATTTTATGCTCTATAGCATAGACGAGTGTTTGGCTAACATAACACATAGACTAACATAACACTGTTCTAGTTGAGGCATTCTTCAGCTTTTTAAATCCAATTTTAATAATTTTTCCATGGCTACGAGGACCAGAATAGGCACATAAGTTTGTCAGTATTAATTTATCACTTCATTGGTTCCCAACAGGGATCTTTGCAAAAAAAAAAAAAAAAATACTATACTTGCTATTACCTTCACAATTTCAAGTATTCCTTCGGCCTATGTTATGACAGGATTAGCCCAATTTGTTATCGTTATGAATAAGACACATTTTATATTAAATCAGATGTCATTATGCATAGGCTTGCTCCACCTGCCATCTGTCACTCCAACTGTCACTGTCACTGCTGATAGAATGAGATGCCTCCTCTGTAGGTGGATGGCTTTGAAGCACCACAATCCACTCTTGCACCTCTAATGAATAGACTTCAGCAAATTTAAATTCAATTTTGAAAGATTTTCTTAGGCGGCTACAAATTTTGTTTAGGTGGCCCACCCAATCAGAAAAAAACTGTTAGATAATGCTAGTGACCTACAGGCATACCATAATGTATGCTAATGTCTTAGCATGTGCGCAGGACAGAGATATCTACCAGACAGAAGAGATAATTTTGGTGGTACTCCGTTCATAACATGTAAAAGGTAAGTTGACCAATGAGCCAATTTCCCAAAAAGCCAGTGCGGTCATTTCAATCTATCAAAACACCTGTGTTGCACTAGCTAGCTAACGTTGCCAAATATCATTGTCCTAACATGGCTGTTGCATAGGGAACAGAAGTTTACATTGGGCAAATAGGGGTGGAACAAACTGCATTAGGCACATGAGACTGGGAGAGACTCAGGGACCTTTGTGGGTTGGTCTAAGCGACCTCCAACCAAGGCACTTTTGATCCTAAAAGAGAAATAAAGATTACAATTGTGTGGCACCATTGCCATCATTGGTCTCCGTGTCTACATTACCTGTGAAAAAGACATATTAATATATTGTTATATATATATATATATGAATAAGACACGTTTGAACTATATATATATATCACTCATATTTCACTCGTCAAAAGATAATTTAAGTCACAGATCGCTAACGCTAACTAAGAGTGCTTGAAGCGCTCTTTTGTGCACTTAAGTTGGATGAGACGGTGGCTGAAGAAGCTTCTGATTTTAGACCTCATCCTCGTCTCAGCCACCTCTTCCAGACTGTCCAGGCTCTCTTCCACAACTGAGCCAGCTTTCTTGACCAGTTTATTAATCCTGTTGGCATCCTTTGCCTTGATGCCACCTCCCCAACATACCACAGCAAAGAAGAGTGCACTGGCCACCACAGTCTGGTAGAACATGCGGAGCTGCCTGTTGCACACAATGAATGATCTGAGCCTCCTCAGGAAGTACAGTCTGCTCTGACCTTTCCTGTAGAGGCCATCAGTGTTGTCTGACCAGTTTATTGTTGAGGTGCACCCCCAGGAACTTTACCTCCACCTCCTTACCCTGGAGGATAACAGGTGGTGGTGGTCGCCTCTTGTTCCGACAGAAGTCCACCACCATCAGAGAACTTCTGGAGATGAGAGATGAGTGGAGATGAGTAGACCCAGAATTGAATCGAAAGTCTGAGGTGTAGAGGGTGAACAAGAATGGCGACAGCACCGTTCCCTGAGGTTGCTCACCAGCATATCCGACATGCTGCTCTGTAGACGAACAAACTGCGGCCTGCTGGTGAGGTAGTCTGTAATCCAATGTGCCATTGCGTGGTCACAGTGCTCCCAGGCCTCTCCATAGTGCATATATTTCAATTTTATTTGTATATTCTCAAAGTGCATATTTTTTTCCCCCCTCAGGAGATAGTATCGGGGGATCTGTCCTTCCGTCAAACATCAATCACACGAGATATCTCAGACGATATCTCACCACTGGCCAGATTTTGACAAAACCAGGATATATTTTAGCACCATGTCGTCGGGTATCAGGTAGGTCACACAGGAAGTGATGCGTTTTATGTTTGCAGTTTGTGTGGAATTAATAAACGAGAAGTGGGTATTTAGCAGAGGTGGGAATTAACGAAGTACAAATACTTTGTTACTGTACTTGAGTAGAGTTTTCAGGTATCTGTACTTTACTTGAGTATTTATTTTTCATACAACTTTTTACTTTTCCCCCCTACATTTTAACACAAATATCTGTACTTTCTACTCCTTACATTTTCCAAACAGGCTCGCTACTTTAGCTTTAATGCATTTGAGGGGAATTATTTTATTGTCATTGCGCCATCATTACGACAGACGTAACGATGTAAGGAAAACGATGTAAAAGACGTAAAAGATGTAAAAGAGGGAGATGAGAGGGAAAGTCGACCGCGGAGAAAAGGCGTCTAGTGAATGTGATAGCAAGGAGAACTAGTAGCGACATGGATGAACGTGAACCAGCCAACATGGCCGACGGAGCAGATCCAGAGCAGCGAGACGTTCCCCGTCCATGAGCCAAGTTCATGTTATTTTCAGAATATTGTTTTTTATTTTATTTGAAGTTAGAACGGTTTAAGTTTAATCGTCTTCAAATTATATCAGTATGACGTGAGGTTCAGTTAGCTCTGCACAGAAACAGCCGGTAGCGGGCTACTAGTACTTTTTACTTTTATACTTTGAGTACATTTCAGAGCCTGTACTTTTTCACTTTTACCTAAGTAAAGAAGTTGAATCAGTACTTTGAGTCTTTTTTTAAATAAGTATCTGTACTTCTACTTGAGTAAAGAATGTGTGTACATTTGGTGTCCTGATGTTTTAACCAAACATTTATTTTTTAAATGTGTTGCATTATTATGGGATATACATGCAAGTGAAATGTGGACGGTCTTGACCACTACGGACGTTGGTGTTCATTTGAAACATCATTCTTCACATGAAGATACTTGAACCCAGCTGCTGCCAGCGAGCTCACCTGTCTCTCCACTCTGACAAATCTACCCATCATGCTTTGGTCTTCAGCATCTGGCATGGAGGCTTTGGCTAGGTAGGACTCGTGCCTGGAACACAGATACTGAGTAGAGTCGACATTCACGTGGAACAAAGTACTGAAAGAGTTATAATTTACTATATAATAAATATAAATTACATGAATGACATGTCATTATTAGACCACGTAGTGTTGATCACACCGTACCTGGGTGACTGATTGGGTGGATAGGCAAAGGGCGTTTTCTGAGTCTTCTTGTTCTTGGGGGTGAGGGGGGGCCCCGGGGCCAGGATCATGTCGATCCTGTCGGGGAAGAACAGAACGAGCCCAACAAGGTCGTCACATAAGATCCACTGACGAGGACCACATTTAGTCTCAGCCTTCATTGTTTTGATGATGTGATGCAAGGAAACAGATTTATTATATTAGACGTCAGGGCCCTGTTGCATCGCCGAGTGAGGCTGGGAGCGACCGGCAGTAATCCCCCAGGGGGGCTAAGACCAGAGCCCACAGGTGGATGCTGGGTGGTGGTGGGGTGAGAGCTGCATCAGCATCGGCATGAACAGCAACAGAGCAGCTCAGGGAGCAGAGAGATTGACGGCTTCAATAGACGCCATGTGACACGTCAGCTGACTGAGCTGTAGCGCCACGCGAGGGTGTCTGCCTGAAATAGCGTCGCAGGCTCCGCTCCATGTGTTACTATATATAATCAACTCATTTGGTCATCAGTCTTCATCATCTTCATCATCTTCAGCACCCTGCTGAGGGCTGACAGCCACAACACTTCACTAATACAATACATACTGCAGTTCACTTCACAAGGAAACACCTTCTATAGTCTATAGTACAGTCTATAGTATGGTAGTCTATAGTACAGTCTATAGTACAGTCTATAGTATACTAGTCTATAGTACAGTCTATAGTATGGTAGTCTATAGTACAGTCTATAGTACAGTCTATAGTATGGTAGTCTATAGTACAGTCTATAGTACAGTCTATAGTACAGTCTATAGTACAGTCTATAGTATGGTAGTCTATAGTACAGTCTATAGTATGGTAGTCTATAGTACAGTCTATAGTATGGTAGTCTATAGTACAGTCTATAGTATGTAGTCTATAGTACAGTCTATAGTATTAGTCTATAGTACAGTCTATAGTACAGTCTATAGTATGGTAGTCTATAGTACAGTCTATAGTATACTAGTCTATAGTACAGTCTATAGTAGAGTCTATAGTATGGTAGTCTATAGTACAGTCTATAGTATGGTAGTCTATAGTATACTAGTCTATAGTACAGTCTATAGTATGGTAG
>CABFOQ010052508.1:0-10454 GCA_900660455.1 Gephyroberyx darwinii
TATTAACTGGAGACAAAACTTGAATATAAAAAACACTCAGTGAAATCGGTTGAGAAATGTAAACGTTATAGTGCTTTTCATCCAGAAAAAACGCAGCTCCCCCGTCTATTCTTATTTGTTTACAGGCCAGTCTTGCCCGGTCCAATATGGCGCCGATGTTGACATATCGTCGCAACGGGCCAAAACAGTCAATGCAGCGTCTACATATATATGTCTATGGTAATTGGCCCCTCTTCTTATAATTATATCCAATATATATTCCTATAAATACCTTACAACTGAGAAGAGGCAGCGTCCGCCTATCCATGTGTCTTTGTGGTAGCGTCCCTGGCCTATCCCTGGCCCCGAGTACAGTCCATGGTCAGCAGGAGGAAATACCCCGGAACTACTTCGCCGTGCAGGCCTCCAACAACCCTGCACCTCGTAAAATGGAGATCTTCACCTGGTCAATTATATCCTGGGTGCCCGAAGACTATTTACTGCCTGGTACCGGAGGTAACTCCGACAGCGCCAGAGATGTTGGTTTAATTTCTTTTAGAAAGATTCTCTATTCAATTCGTTTGGGAAAAGGATTCACCCGTGGGGGAAGAACGGGTTAAGAGATCCTTTATTGATTGTTTGGAAAGACGGTTCACTCTGGAGGAAGACTGAACTTACAACAAAGTACAGCTGTTACCTTTCTATGTTGACAACGTTATATTGTTTTTTTACTGTTTTATCTGAGTTACATTTTTACCGTTCAACCACAGGTCCTCTCCCAACAGTGTCACCCAGCATCTGACTAGCAGATGCAGTCTAGCCTGCCTACGGTGCTGCGGACCTGTGTTCTGATTGGCTAAGGCACTTCCGTGTTGTTAACTCTTTGTGACCTGGGTTACAATTAAGTAAGAAAGGCCACTAGGACAGAGGCTTCCATTCTCAAAAAACAAAGTTCAGTTCAAAAACATTTTTGTGGACATGTTTCAACAGCTTAATGAAAAATGTCCACCAAGTTTGGTGTTGTTTGGACAAACTGTCATTGATTTATGGCCAAATTTGCACCATGCCCATTTTCTTTGCATTTGTAGCACCCCCTAGTGGTCGATTTGACTGAGACTTTTAGGGTATATTTCAGGTACTTATGTTGACATTTCCTGCAAGTTTGGTGATGATTGGCCCAACGGTTGTTGACTGGTCTATTTATGTGCTGAGCCACGCCCTTTTGAAGTTCATTGGTCAATATCTTGAAAACTATATAAGGTATCAGCATGCTTTATATAACTTTTGATAAGCTTGGTCCAATAATGACCCACAGAAAATGTGGTAGTAATCCGACCTACGGCTTAGGAGGAGATGTCTAAAATGTATTTTTCAAAAAATTAAAAATGGCGGAAAATCTAATCTGGCGGACTTCAGTGGTTCTTGAGGCTTTTTTGTAGAGCACCTTGAGCTGGACTTGTGTGTCAAATTTCAAGTGAATCGGTGTCACGGTGTAAGGGGCGTGGCCTTTCTAAAATTTCGCTTTGGGGTCTTAATTACAGCGCCACCATCTGGCTGATTGGGCTCATGTTTCTTGGGAAGCATTTGTATATCATTTCTAGTTATTGGGCAAAGTTTCATGGTTTTAGCTCATTCCAGCTCACGGCAATTTGCGATGCAGCATAAGACGGCAAAGAATAATAAACCGAGGGGAAAAACAATAGGGTTCTACCCCATCAGAGTTTGAACCTTTACTACCGACAATAGGAGTAACATAGTTAAAGCAGTCGCCATAAATGGATGGACGAGACTACAATGCTTTGGTCACTGACTGTATCTCACTATTGGTAAGAAGAGAGACACAACAAGTGTTCATAACTACCGACAATGGGAGTAAAATTTCCTATATACAGGCTGCTCTTGAAAAAAATAAGAGTTCATATCAAATTTTTCTGTTTCACAATTCATGGGTATGTGTCTGTAAAATCTAACTTTTGATATTATTTTGTTGACCACATTTGATTGTTATGCCAAACAAGGATATTGTCATTCAGAACATTTATTTGCAGAAAATGACAACTGGTCAAAATAAAATGTCATTATACATTGAGTAATGCAAACTAAACAAATTTGTTATTTAATAAAAATAACAACATCTTTGATTAGGAAGGGTTCAACAATCAACATCTGGATTCTTCACCACAAATAATATTGCGTAGTGTCTTAACTTTTTCCAGAGCTGTATATTTGCCTATATTGTGTATTATGTGTGTGTGTTGATAATGAATGAGAAAAGGTGAAAGGCATATGTGTGCGCGTGTGTGAGTGTGTGAGAGAGGGGACGATAGAGGGGGAGAGAAAAGGTGCAGGCCCATGCATGATGAATAACTGTATGAGTGAGTGTGTTTACATGTTTGTGTACAGTTTTTCTCAATTGTTAAAACGCATTTCTCAAAACTCTACACACAAACACTGCATCCAAAATCATGTTCTCTCTTATCAAAACCTTATTTTTGCATCAAAACACTGAACACAGGCCATTATACAAATAGATCTTACTGGCATCAGTTTCACACTGGTGTGATCAATTTAAAACACTTCCATCAAAATACTGTTTAGATACATTTTGGCATCATGATGCAATTACATATTCAAATGTATAAAATTGAAGAAATTATTGGCGTTCTGATACAATGCAGTAAATATTTCATCCTATGGCGTAGGTAAACCTAATTCTACAGTAATTCAGTGCAGTTCAGCAAAGCATGTGGTTACTGCCACATTGCTACAAAGTTTTGACAAGACACAAAAGTGTTACCCATTTTGGCAATTCATACAGTAATGGCACTGATGAAAAACAGTTAGAACTTGAAATCAATGCACAATTGATTGATTGAATTGGTAATTAAGGTGTGGCACTTGAGGCCAGTGTTTTCTATGTGAACAAAAAGGATTAGAGTATGAAAATTGTGCTAAATGATAGGATTTGTGTGTAGAGTAGTGCACAAATGGGATTTAGAATTGCTATTTGAGTGAAAACAAAGGAATTGTGCTTAGAGTTTTGCCAACAACGTCTTAATTGTTGCTGCATTAGCTTCTGGTTTTCACCATTGTGTGCATAGTTCCATTTTTTTGTCTGTAAACTGTAATGAATAAGAATGATCAAAATAAGCAATAAATACTCAAAAAAGAGAGAAGCATGAGAGATCCTCACATTGACAGAGCAGTTGCAGTGTGCAAGAAGGCTGTTGCCAGTTTCTCCTTCAGCTGGAAAAAGAGAAGAGAGCTGGCTGAAGCACAGACAGCTGAATCTTCCCCCACACCAGCTCATCACAGAGTCAACAACTCGGTGGGGATCAAGGGTAAAGATGATCCAGAGGCTGCTGGAACAAGATAAGGCTGTAACCAGTGTTCTGTCCTTTGACAAGAAAAGTAGCCATCTTGTTCCTACGTGGCAAGATATTGATGTCAATTGACAAGGCTGTACAACCCCTCCTGAAATTTACAGATGCGCTGTCAGGTCAGGCTTACGTCACTGTCTCCTATGTGAAGCCTGTGATGCACCTGTTTGAAAGCAGCATCTTGGCACCTCAACAGGATGACAATGAGCTCACAAAGGCCATTAAAACTGAAATACCTGAAGGAAAAATTTGATTACCCTGCCACTCAAGACCTGTTGGATACGGCATCTCTCATATATCCCAGGTTCAGAACGTCATACGTTTCAGACAAAGTGCTGAGCCCACACCACCCCCAGCCCGAGAAACAGCAGCAGCAGCAACACCAGCAGCAAAAAAGGAAAAATGGAGCCTTGGGAGCTTCTTCAAGAAGCCAACAGCCTCATCCAACCGGTCTCAGAGGGAGGTGATTGAAGCAGAGTTGTCCAGCTATATATAGTCAGTGGAGACAGACAGTGAGACAAACCCACTCACATGGTGGAAAGAGCACAAAATTAACTTTCCAAGACTGAGCCACCTCACCAAGAAATATCTATGCATCCCAGCTACCAGTACCGTCAGAGAGGGCTTTTAACCATAGGCGTCGTCAGGCCAGATGTTTTATGAATAGCCCCATATCTCCAAAAAAAAAAATATATATATATATTTTCAAAAATAACAATAATAAAAAAATAGCCCCGGATCTATTCATCTGTCATTCCGATGCATTAAAACCCTCGAAAATAATATGATATCGTTGATCTAAAACACAAGAACGTTTTGGTTCCTCTGCATGTCCTTCAAGCAGTAGATCTACTTCACACTACGGGTGCATTTTGTGTGAGAGAGCGAGAAAGAGAGCGAGAGAGAGCACGGGTGCGCACCGGTTACAGGGCTTGTCATTGTTGGCACTTGGCACCTATCTAGCTATGGATGTAAGACGTTTTTTCATAAAGAAAAAGGACGAGACGCAGGCGAGGCTACAGGAGGTGGAGAGTGCGACAGACAGATCCTCACCACCCCAACAACGGACTGTTCCACTGCTGCAGTCAGGCAAGTGCCTCCGCAGTCACGCTGCCAAAACAGAAATACTGAGATGGGGTTTCTTTCATCAGGCCATCAGAACTGTAAACTCTGATCTCACCAGGGTCCCCCCATTAAGTTCCACACACTGACTATCCCATGCACACACACACACATAGAGACCATACATATTTTCATATTTGCCACATTTTTTAATATTTATTTATCTAATTCCATTATGAATACTGTTGCTTATTTTGAAGTATACCATTGTTAATACTGGTAAATATGGAATATTTTTTGCACAATTGGAAGCATTGCCACTTTTCAGTTCACTGCACATTCTGCATGTGTATGTGACAAATAAAAGAGCTACTGGAGAGGTGAAGAAGAGGAGCGTATCAGATAGACAGATAAGACACAGAGTTAACACAGTTTGTCACAGTTCAAAAGGAGCCCTTGTCACACAATAGAAGCAGAAGCTATGAAGAGTTCAACAAAATTGAAAATAGCATTGGCAACATACAATCCAGCATATGACTGCTTCATCAACGTCAAGGCTCTTATTTTTTCTTAGGGTTTTACTCCTGCTGCTGAAAAAATAATACTAATGAAGCTAAATGAGGGGGCTGGGCTGGGCTAAGCCCCCAATGTTTCAAGATCCTAACAATGCCTCTGCTTTTAACATGGGCGGGAACATAGTAACCTGTCACAGGGCATCTCTGAAGCCTGATGCAGCTGATCAGCTTGTGTTCCTTGCGCAGAACTTGTAAAACTTGAAAAACCTTTTGATTCAAAATACGTTGATGTTGTTTTGCACATTTTAAAGACTGTGCCTTTTTATTTTTTATTTTTACTTAAAAAGTATTTTATTTTGTTATTTTGAACATTTTGTGCTTGCTCTTTTTGAGCTTGATTTAGTTGTTTGGCACGTTTGTCAATGTTAAATTCTGACAGCACTTGTTATATTGACTAAGTCTGATATGGGGCAGCTGTGGCTCAGGAGGTAGAGCAGGTCGTCCTCTAATCTGAAGATTGGTGGTTTCATCCCCGGCTCCTCCAGTCCGCATCTCGAAGTGTCCTTGGGCAAGATACTGAACCCCAAATTGCCCCCGAAGCTGTGCCTTTGGTGTATGAATGGTTTGTTTCCCCTGATGTGCAGCGTAAAGCGCTTTAAGTGGTCAAAAAGACTAGAAAGCAGCTGTATATTATTTGAATAAAGCGTGTTTTACTTCAATGTGACTTTGTATATGGTTATGACCTTTAAAAATAATAATTATACCTAAAGAAATCTTGTGATATAATTTTAAAGTCGCCCAGCCCTACTTTGGGGTACATTCTGTGGTAGTTTGTGGTACATTCTGGGGTCATTTTTGTAGTTTGGGGTAGATTATAATACATCCTGTGGAAGTTTGGCTTACTATGTGTTAGTTTGGGGTAGTCTGTGGCAATTAGTAGGACCCCTTTCAACATTTGATCCATTACTACTACAGACATCAGAATTCAGAATTGTTTAACATCATTTTCCATTATGTTGATTTCACTTGAAAGAAAAATGTAAAATTTGTAAAAATTATTATTATTATTATTACAGAGGGGAAAAGCTTCTCTGCATATGTCAGAGGGCAACTAGCAAGCAATGGAGAAAGAAAAAGGTATTTTGAATGGCAAGTTCAGCTACAAAGCCCTGCCAGTTGGGTGTGTCGACAAGACCAAAGTTATTTGCAGTTACTTTCGATGTGAATTGAGTTACCACCGGAGTACATCTAGTCTTAAATACCATTTGCTATCCAAGCACACAGCTAATGCAGACAGCCCCATTAGCCCTGAAACATCTTGCTTGCGGCAGACCACGCTTGATAGTGTGCGAGGGAAACCCATGGACAAACCTACAAGCAGCAAGCTTTCAACAGCAATAGCTAAATGGGTGGCTACAGCTTGCAGGCCAATTAACATTGTAAGTATGTAACTAAGTAAAACTTTATTTATATAGTACTTTTTTAAACCAAGGTTACAAAGTGCTTTACATCAGCAAAGAGTACAGAAAAGGACACAACAGACACCAAACACATACAAAGAAAATGCATTCAAAAAGTACATACAAACACAGCACACATACAACACAGAAGCATTCAGCAGCCAGTCACCGCTCAGAGCATCCTCAGGCCATCCTCAGGGTTTTTAATTTTTTCTTAAAGCAATCGACAGCTGATCTAATGGGAAGGGGGAGACTGTTCCAGAGTCTGGGTGCCAGATGTGTGAGGGCTTAGTATCGCGGAAATGTAGGCAGGAGCTAAGCCATGTAGTGCATTAAAAGTAATTAAAATAATCTTAAAATCGATCCTGAACTTTACTGGCAGCCAATGTAGTGAGGCTAAAATGGGATTGATGAGTGATCTACGGCCAGTCCTTGTTAAAAGCCTAGCTGCTGCATTTTGTACCAGCTGAAGACGAGCCAGGGCAGCATGACTAAGGCAGGTGAAGAGGGCATTGCAGTAATCGAGCCGGGAAAAAATGAAGGCGCGGATAATACATTCTAAGTCGAAGGCAGTTAGTAATTGTCTGATTTTTGCAATGTTTCTGAGTTGAAAGGAGCAGGACTGAACCAATGTATTGACAAGGTGTTCAAATTTCAGTTGAGGGTCAAATATAATGCCATGATATCTGGAGTGTGGTTTGACATTGGGGGCAAGTGGGCCTACACACTGAAGAATGGGGCACCCCATATAACAGTGGAGCGGATGAGGACACATAGTTACTCATGGAGACTGAGAAATGTCTATTTGACAGATATGACATAAACCACTCAAGGGCTTTCCCTGAAATACCAACCCATGTATTTAATCTGTTAATGAGGATGGTATGGTCAATGGTATCAAAGGCAGCACTCAAGTCACTACTCCATCTTGGTTTTACTAACCAAGATGGAGTAGTCCCCCCTATCAGCGTGCACAAGGATGTCATTTGTTACCCTTAACAGAGCAGTTTCAGTACTGTGTTTATGCGGAAGCCTGATTGAAATTTGTCAAAAATGTTATTTCCTTCAACAACTTGAAGGAGGTGCTCAGCAACCAGTTTTTCCAGTATTTTAGAGGAAGTTTAGAAATCGGTCTAAAATTGCTCAGAATGGAGGGATCAAGGCCGGGATTTTTAAAAGGGGCTGGACACTAGCTGTCTTAAATTGATTGGGGACATAACCAGAGGTGAGGGACAGGTTTATAATGGTGGGTAAAGCAGGGCCAATGACAGGTCGGACCTCTTTAAAGAACAGTTAAAATGGTTGCTGCCTCACCATGACAAGTGCACCTCGGGGAATTCAAATAACTGTAATCTGGGGGACAGAGTTCAACTAAGTGGCAGCTATCCCCAGACTTTAGCCAGGTCTCAGTCAAAATGAAGAAATCCAAATTATGGGATGCGATAAAATCATTCAGGATGAAGGTTTTGTTTAGCAAAGACCTAGCGTTGAAAAGAGCAAATTCGTCCTCTCTGATGCCATGAAGAGTCATTATTCTGCCCTCAAGCTCGGAGATCTTCTGCGATAAACTAACGCAGCGCGAGCAGCTGAGATGGGAGACCAGAGAGGGCATAGCTCAGTCACAGATGCAGCCGATCACAGCAAACAGCCCGGCCAGCAGTGCAGGTAGTTGGAGGAAGCTAGCCGGTCCAATTGTTTTTAGCCATCAGGCAAACCGTAGGATGAGCTAACAGATGATCGGCGAACTAAAAGGCGAACGGCATGTAAACCATGCAGTTGGATAAAATATGGGAATGCACTTCAGTATAAAGCACTTTAGTCCATGGATCCTAGGGGGAAAAAGGGGAAAAGCCCAGAAAGTCCAGAAGAATGGTGCCAGAGCCGGTAGCGCAGATAGTCGGCAGCACGTCATCACAGAAAGTGACACAGGAAGTGAGTGAGTTCAGCGTGGGATCACTCTGTGTGCTCTGTGTAGGCAGGCGCATTGTAACCCAGGACTTGCTGGAGCATCATCATTGTGGAGGGCAAGGGCCTGCATGAAATAATTCGGATCGCGTCCAACCATTGCACTTATGAATTACATTCGAGAGCCACCACTGTATCGAAGATACACAACTTGTATGAAGACCAGAAAGCAAAAGTAGCGGAAGAGTTGGGACAGGCTACGACGGTTGCACTCACCGGGGACTATTGGACTTGACTCAGCAATCACAGTTACCTTGGGGTAACAGTGCATTATTTTGACAAGCAGTGGGAACTTAGGTCGCATGCATTGACTGTTATGAAGACAGAGGAGAGGCATTTTGCTGAAGCATGCGCCGAACACTTTATGCAAGTAGCAAAACAGTGGAACATTGAACATAAAGTCAGCACCGATAGTGCTCGCAACATGATAGCAGCAGCCAGACAACTCCCGTTTGAGCATTTGCCTTGCACGTCACAGTGTCTCTGCAGAACAGATAATTTGACACCACATTAGCAAAATGCAGAAAAGTAGTAGTGGGGCATTTCAAACATAGTCCACCAAATGCCGCGGAGCTCGAACAACATCAAATTGCAAATGGTCAAAAGACAGTCACTCACACAGGACGTGTCAACGAGATGGAACTCTACCCTGGAGATGATAAAGCATGTGCAGAGAAACCAACAACCACTGAGAGCTGCACTGGCCCTACATACAACCAACGTTGCCATGCCAACAACAGCTGAGCTGGAGAAACTGCAGAGGTTGAAGACAGTGCTGGAGCCCTGCAGGTAATTTGTTGGTATTTGTGTGTGTGTGTGTGTGTGTGTGAGTGAGAGAGAGAGAGAGAGAGAGAGAGAGAGAGAGAAAGAGAGAGGGAGAGATGAGGGAGGGCAAGAGAGAAAGAGGGTAGGGAGAGAGAGAGAGACAGAGAATGTGTGTGTGTGTGTGTGTGTGTGTGTGTGTGCGCACGCAGCTCTCATGGTTGCCCGAGAGTCTGCCTATGATGATGAGGACTCCGTTGAGAGGACTACAGGGCAGAGCCCGCTATTGCCATGGAGGGTTGTCCCCAGCAGTGGTGGTCCACCTGCCACATCAGTACCATGTGAGAGGTTATTTTCACTGTCTGGGCATATTGCGCAGAAGAAGCAAGCTGCCCTGTCATCCAACAATGTAAAGAGGCTTGTGTGTTTAAGCAACTGGCTCTGTGCAAAGAAATAGAAGTATAGCCTAACTGCTGTATCCAATGAAATGGAAGTATAGCCTAACTGCAGTATCCAGGAGTCCTATTTCTGTAATTTTCTTTCTTATACTCCCTTTCCACTGTTTCCTGCTCACTTTATTTATTGTTTGTTTCATTCTGTATTATCCTGTTTTGATCCCAAATAACACAAGGGGATGTTTTGTGAGCCTTTATTTTTCCCCATGTGAGGTTGGACACAATTACATTGTGATTTGCTTTAGAAGTCCAAGTGATCTTTGATCTATATTGAAGTAATGGAAAATTTAGCTGACCAATGTACCTGTTGTACAATTTGTCTGTCTTTTGAGATGCATCGTTTCTCGGGCTTGAGTTTGCCATGAGTTGTGATTTGAACATATTGATAAATGCTTGACCTGTGTGGGTCCCTGGATTGTTTCAGTCCGTTGTTTTGTGTTATAGTTTTTTTTACAATCACTAACATCCTTTCGTCCAATCTGTAGTCACAAAACAATTAGCACAACATCCGTCTGTTGTGGACCATACCATTAACACAATTCATGTTGTTTTCACAGAATATGCAGTCAATTAACACGTTTCTAAAATGCTTAAATTTTCTTTACATACAAGCTAACCCAATACCAAAATTATGGATCTTTCTTGTCTTATTTACAAATGCTTGCACACAGCATGCCAGAAATGAAAACCTAATGTTCAAAACCTTAAATAGAGTATAAAGCCTCTACTTCTGCAACAACAGCAGCTCAAAAGCTATATTGAAACAGCTGATAAGCATTTTTGAATGAATAGATCATTGAAACATTGAGAAATAGCTGATTTATGTAAATTGTGTAAAATAGACACAACCACAACTGATGCCAAAAGCAGAAAGGG
>CABFOQ010052509.1:0-16907 GCA_900660455.1 Gephyroberyx darwinii
TCCTTCCCACTAGAGGCTCGTCTGTGCCATGCCATCAGAGCACTGCTACTCGTGTAAATTGCATCTCAAAAGAGCTTTGTAACAGAAATGTGGAAAATTTTGTTGTAAATTCTTGAATTTATTGCCACACTTTCCACAGACATTCCTACAACAATTATCAACAGATGGTGGTAGTATATTGTTAAACTTGATGATTTTGTCAATATTAAAATCTTTGGCTTTCATTTCAGAATGGCTACTCCTCTAGGTATAAAAAATATGTGTGGAATGTTTTTTATCTGTAGAAAAAATGGGTTTGAGTAATTCTATGAATTACATGCAGAGTAACATAGTATTGACAACAGAAAATTTAAACTGTGAAAAAAGTATTTCAATTGGTGTGTAAATTAAATAAATATGTAAAATTTCAACAAATTATATCTCAGCATGTTCGATAATGAAAACTAAAATTAAGATACTACATCAATGGAATAGTTTACACATTGTAATATTTCAATATTAAATGGTAATCTGTAAAATAATGTTAGAGAGTGGTAAATGCTTAAAACACTGGTGTATATCAACTATACAATACAAGAGATGACAAGGATCATTATGATGAAGGTGAGTTATCCTTGTGATGGGTGTCTTCTTTATGGTTTTATATTCATCATTACCAATCAATGCTGGCTGGAGGGGGAACTGTTGTGAGAGACCCTGGGGTGGATAAGTGATGAAGCTTTGTGTCTGAGCATTTCCTGATAAATTGTGTATTTCTTCTAATGATGTGTGAATCATCACAGATCTGCCAGTCCTTATCCACCACTAACAGTATGTCCTGCATTAATGAGCTCCTTGTCAGCACGAACTTACACTGCTGAGATACATAAGCATTTGCTCTCTTAATCTGTACATGGCCATGTCTGGAGGAAACTAGAGGGTGTTGCTTTTGTTGTTGTGCAATTCTTTGTCTAACCACCAGTGTCAAGAAAAGGTGTTGCTAGTTGTTCATATGCCACCTAACTGTTACTCTGTCCATTCTCAATACAAAATTAAAATGTTCACAATGTTCCCATGTCAACATTTTCCTTTGCCTAAAAATGCAAACCTCGTAACATCTATCACCTTTTTTCAGCAACCTCCTTCTTTTACCATCAGGAAAAATAAGAAATTAGGGGCTTGATGAGTACCCTACCCACCCCAAAGTATGGAGAGAGACAAAGACAGACAGGCATTGCTAAGACTGGCGTATGCCATGGATGTGAAGAGATCCTCCTGAGGAGGCGGAGGGATGGAGGGAGGCAGAGGCACATTGAAGCAGATGCAGAGAAATGTGAGAGGGTGTCAGTGAGACTGGTGATGACGTGCTCATGGCTGCGGAGAGCTGGTGAGGCCGCGGCCCTGGCTCTGACTCACCTCATCCCCACGGGGCCTCCTGGTTGACGTCACTCAGCGTGCGCTGTGGCATTTCTCTGCTTCAACTTCTCTGTGAGCAGCAGCCACACTTGAGCCTTTCTCACATCTAAAAGACTCTGAAAATGTGCTGTTGTGTGTGCATGTGTATGTTCACTCGCATTCTCAATTTCAAACAAAATGCTATCTATCTATCTATCTATCTATCTATCTATCTATCTATCTATCTATCTATCTATCTATCTATCTATCTATCTATCTATCTATCTATCTATCTATCTATCTATCTATCTATCTATCTATCTATCTATCTGTCTGTCTGTCTGTCTGTCCACAAACTGAAACACACGCCTTAACACATACATGCACATAAACATACTCATGCACACGTGTGTGTGTGTTTGTGTGTGTGCTTGAGCACACTCAAACACACAGTTTATCTGTCCTAATGAATCCCTCTGAACCCAGAACTAAAGCTTTCCACTGTTAGGTGTTATAAACTTTCAAAACAACATGTGGACATTGTGAAATACAGTGACATTGTCAATTGCATCTCATGAAAAGTATGGGCATTACAATGTATCCACATTAATACAAAAGTAATACGTACAGATGCTAGTGCATTAACTCCAAACATTTTCATGATGCTAATATTTTCTATTTGCTTTTGCAGGTGGCCTCATGTATTAATTACTGTTTTATTGTTTGTTTGTTTTAAAATCTGACAGAATGTACATTGGAGTTGTTATACCTAAATGAGCTTTATTTTAAACTACAGTAAACAGCTTTGAGGCCAGCTAATATGTGGTACATTAAGTGTGTTCAACATGGAGAATGGTGGGTAAGAAGAGCACAATCATCTGCATATAAGTTAAGTCAAAATCTAGATGAACTTCTCATAAATTAATACAAGTTCCAATTCTAAGTTTATTTGATGTAAGTTTTGTCTATGACAGGCTAGGGTTTGCCCCTCTTCTTATGTTTTCTTGGGTGCAGTGCATACAATACATGGCAACCACTGTAGCTCTGCTTATGGTCCACACACTGGAGGTACTGAGCTACTCACCTCTGAGCCCCACTGCTGTTCCAATATCATCTGCTGTTTTGACTGAGGCAACAAGGAATCCAGTTTTTACAGGCTGCCATGAGGATGCATTATAGAAGTCCTGGAGTTTGAGTGGGTATGTAGTGGTCTGTTGAGACTCAAATCTCCATACCTTAAAGGAAACACCCACCCTAAAACAATTATTGGCAATGTACCTTGTATTTCTGGGTCCATTTTGTTGTTTGGTGGTGTGGTGTGGTGGTTTTTCATATTCCCATGATTAATTGGCCAAACGTAGTGCAGCTACGTGCTAATGGAGTTTAATAGGAGTTTAATGGAGTTTTCTAGACTCGCCATTTTGCACCGTTCAACAATTATGCAGGGAGAAATCCTAACCCCAACGATAGCCTCAATAGTTCACAATGTTAGCAGTCCAAGGTAATATAAATAATAATTACTAGTTATATATACACAAGTACGCTTCTGCACAATCAACTCTGTTTGTGATTAACTAGAAATACCTGCTGCAGTTTGTTGTTGATAAAGCAACTTGTTAATGAGTTGGAGCCTGTCTTCCCATCTTTCCACTTCATCTGACATGACGTGAATGCAGCAGCAACAAGTTCACACCCGTTCTCTGGGGGTTGTCAAAAGGCATTCTGGGAAATGTAGGAAATTACTAACTGAAGTAGAAGTAGACAAGGCAAGTTGAGGTTAAGTGGGCACAATAAAAAGGTAAGTTACAAAACAAAATCAGAAAATAACTCTTGGAATATATTGAACATCACAGATTGATGACATATAATAGCGGAATTGTGGAATTTTCTTTTAAGATGGCAGCAAAAAGAAACACGAAGCAGCAGACATGCATTACAGCAAGCACATACACACACACACACACACACACACACATACACACACACACACACACACACACACACACAATCAATCAACTCCCCTTAGATGAGTGGTTATGGATCTGAAGCTCTAGAACCACCCCAAGTCAACAAAGCACACAAGCGTATGCTATAATTAAGCCATAAGTGGGCCTCCTCAGATGCAAAAAACTCTATGCAATTATCTCGCCTGGCAAATAATGCATCATTGGTAATTGCACTGGCATTTGCAATTTTGTAATCAGCAATAATTTCCAAATGGACACAAGTCAAAACACTTTTTTCCCCTCTCTCCTTGCTCTTTGTCTCTTTTTATGTAATGTTGAGCGTTAGGTAAAATAACCAGCTGCTTGATTCAAAAGGAATTGTGTCCATTAATAATTAACAGTGCCTGTCTTAGTCATGCTCCTGAACTGGAATGACTTAGAATTGGGTGTGTTTGTGTTAAATATCAACCAACAATTTAGCTTGTCATTATTTACACATTTATGCAAACAATATGTATTTTTAACTTGAAATAAGCAGTTACTGGCTTTAGGTCTGGACGTGATTTCCAAACAATCAGCTTGTCAGTTACCAAGCTGAAAGGTGAAGATTCGGTGGAAGAAGCAGGCTTATGTCCTTTGGGGCAGCTGTTTGTGTTGTGACTCCGGCCAGGGAAACGGATGACCATCTGTCTATTAGAAGCTCTCTTGGTCATGTTTATTTGTCCTTCATAATCTGGCAAAAAGTAAATGAGTCTTTGTCCATTGGCCTTTGCCACTAGAATCTGTAGGTTAACCTAGATTTACGCTGTGCAAGATTCACATTGTTATCATTGTTGGCTGCACATAAGAACATTCAGGGCTTTCTTTAACTTCTGCGTGTAGGTGAAGGGTGCATTATATTTATTTGGGACAAAGTGATCAGTTCACTATCAAAAACAGCACATAAGTTAACTATGTCTATTCCATACTGTCTCAACTCTCTCCTGCACCCCTCACCCATACCCTCCCCTCAGTCTGCCACACAGTTTTTCTTTCTTTTTTATTGTTTAGCAATGTTTGAGGATGTTTGCAGCAGCGCTACTCCTACTAGTGAGAGGAGTTAACCTAGATAGATGCTTGGTTAGCCATAGGAAACTTAGGGTAGAGTTAGAGTAGCTCATCGTTACCCATCCCCATTATCTATCAGGCATATCCATACCAGTCCGCAGTGCCCACCCTGTTACCATGGTTACCTTCCAAACAAACACTACAGAAAGGTAGAGCAGAGCGCCAAGCAGTGAACTAGGCTTGTGACGGCAAATAGCTTATTCAACACTTTAATGTAGCCTACACCTTTCTTAATAAAAAGTTATTGCTCAAGGGTTTTGCCGAGGCAGGTCTGGTCGAGTTACTGCTGTCTCAACTAAGTCGAGTCTCACATTTTTAAAATTGTCACCAGAAATAGTATTTCCTTTATTCTGGTAGGCTTGACACTTGTAAAGTTAGCTCACTTAAAGAGCAATGAAATACACAGTTTCAGCCTATCTCCACCCAGCAGAAATGACAATTTCAGTGGTGGAGAGTGAGGGAAGAAGGGGGTGTGTCTGTAAAACCAGAGGGGGTGTGCACCTCTGACATCCATTTGACACCATATTGGAGATTAGCTTACTAGCTAGCTAACATTACACAATGGAGAGTGCCACCGAATCTCAGGGCACTTTCATTTAGGAGAGTCTTTTGAGAGATTTCTCTCCTCAATGTCTCTGCCCATCTCCAGTCGGTTGTGTCATACTACCCCTAAATCTTTGGTATTTTGTATCCAATCAGGGTGGAGCAGACAGTGCAGCAAAGCTGAAATTTTCAAGCAAAGGAGGGCAAGACATATTTTTAGAAATAAATTTTGGGATTTTGATCCTGAAAGTGGTCTGCAGAAATTATATCTGCAATGTTGAATTTATGTCCAGTATTAATAGGTTTCACCAGAAGTCACACAAATATGTTCAAACAATGTGATTTAGTGTTGAATATCTCTATATCTCTGATGACATTTTATATGAGAATAAAATGTAAATGTGATTGGCGTCAGGGCCCTGTTGCATCGCCCTCCTCTTAACTCACTTAGCCAGCTGAGTGAGGCAGGGAGCGATCGGCAGTAATCCCCTTGGGGGGCTAAGAACAGAGCCCACAGGTGGATGCTGGGGTGGTGGTGGGGTGAGAGCTTGATCAGCATCGGCATAAACAGCAACCGAGCAACGCAGTGTGCAGAGTGGCAGTGGCAGCAGCAGAGAATGAGTAGTGAGATTGATGGTTTAAATAGACCGGGCAATTGCAGTGGCTATGCATATGCTCAGCTGACAAGTCAGCTGACTGAGCTGTAACGTCTCCTCGAGTGTGACTGCCAGAAATAACTCTGCTATGCTATGCAAAGCTTCGTACCAATTACCATCAGAGCACGTAACTACAAAGTGTTGCATTGATTAGTCTGAAATGAGTAGAATGTAACCACAACATCATCAGTTGGTAAGTCACAATAGGTTACATGGGTGCTGTCTTTACATTGTCTCAGAAATTTCACAAGCCAACAGGGCTAACGCTGATAAGGTAACCATAAGACAAGACTGAGAAAGTCTCCATTAAAAGCTAGACTAAGGGTGTGCTGGGCTATAGAGTAATTTACACTTGCACAAACTCTATCATTTTAACTCCAGGGTGACTGTTTGGTGTGTGACCTCAGTGTCATCGTCATTCACTGAGAATGGTGGTTCTCTTCGAGCCAAATGGACTACTGCTGGGAATATTGCAGGCTTGTACCCAGACAGGCAATTTTCCCTATGGTGGGATAATGGCAGTAAAGCGGGGGGCGGTTGGTTTTAGTCATAGACACCTACTTGAAAGGTGGTGATTTTATTCTGCTGCTGCTACCATCCAATATATCGCCTCATTGGTGTTGATCACAGATAGCTCCTGGTCTCTGGGTTTTGTCCTCTCACCTCCTGCATCCTGAGTTAAAGGTAGTTACTTCCTCCAAATGTAATTTCCTCTCAAGCTCTAACTTATTTAGTTATTTCACCACCATAAAGGAAAGATATTGGTTATTTTCCTAGTTCAGAACTCATAGTACTACTGCTTATGAGCCCACAAAGTGAGCCTCCCATTGACAACTTCCATTGTCAATGGAGCAGCGCCAGAAAGAGTATCTTGACATAACAGATTGAATATCACAGATTCAAGTTTTGGCTCTCTGGTTTCTAGATTTGGGAGACAGTGGTTCATATTTCTAGATATTGATTAAACTTTCATGATTAAATAAATGCAGAGGTTAATCTAAACTAAGTAATAGATCAAAGATCAAAGCCATTCAAATTATCTGATAGATTACTTGCGGTTTTCAAACCACAAAAAAAGAGTTTGACTGGCGGAAAAAGTAACCTGCAAGGTTACGTTTACTTATAAAGGCAATTTTTGGTGTTCCTACTGTGTGAGAGATGTGACTGAGGTGATTATAATCTGTGGGTACACAAGGCTTTCTTTTGATGCATCTGTGGGACTCCCTCTTGTTCTGGAAGCTCACATGCTGTTCGTAACAAGGATTGGGATGTAGCCATTTTAAGGATAAGACAGTGAAATAAGCAAGTGTAAAAGGGCAGTCTGCTGTTATAGACGACCAGGGACCCAATGTTGTCTCCTTCGGCTTGAGATGTTGGAGAAACTAAACTCACATCAGGTCACTCTTTACACCAGTCGACACAGCAAGTGGTACTCTAGGTGAGACATACAAGGGAGAGTCTGTTATTAGCTTTAGCTTCAGAATGCTCTACCATACTTTTGTTGTTATTTGTTGTGGACAGATTTAGGGATGTGATGAATTTCAATGAACTGCAAAGAGGGTAAAGCAATTAATGTTTTCAATTTCATATTTTATTCCTTTTAACTAAGTTTTAAATTGAAAGTCAGCAAAAGGCAGTCGGAGCCCCTGGCTGTGCACTTGCACTATTATCCAAAATGGCTGTCTTCTTTCATAGTTGGATCTTCCCCCCATGAGACCTGCAGGCCCTGCGTCATTCACAAAAATTATTCAAATAGCTTTGACCTCAGTCTTTTTCACTGAGAATTCTTTTTATAGCAGGCGGAGCAGCAGAGATGGGCGGGGAGTGAGAGCAAGGAGGAGGGAGTAAAGCAGGAGAGACAGTTGTGGTTAGAATGTGCTTTCTGCCCCTACCTCAAGTGTATTCTCTAACTGAAAATCGACTGCTTATGCATCTTCATTCTTCAGTCTCTCTGAGGGGGAGCCATAGGCCGACATGTGTGTCTCTCCCCTCACAGAGAGAGTTAATAGCCAAGATGCATGTGTCAGTTCTCTCCGCCAGAAACAGTGAAAAAAATGAGAAAATCAGAAAAGTAGTGGATAGTCATCCACTGTGTGGAAAAAAAATCCAAGGGAGAAATTGGCTAGATAGAGGCTTGGTTTTGAGTTACTGCTTCATGCAGCAGGCTATGGCAGGCAGGCATGTTATTCTTTTCTTTTCTTCATCTTTTGTCATTCTTTTGTTTTTTTCGGGTACATACATTTCAACTGACAGTCCTAGACAGTTTATACTTAGCCAGACATTATTTATTATATATTATAAAATTACATTACAGTCATTTAGCAGACACTTTTATCCAAAGCTTACAATAAGTGCATTCAAGGCAAGGTAGGCAAGAGCACTACTAGTCACCAGAAATTGTAAGTGCCTCTCGTCCCCAAACAAACATCTAGGAGCATAACCAATGTGAAAGTAAAAGTGCAATAAGCTATATATATGTATATCCTAGCTTAACTATATTTTTAACTATATTTTTGTTCCGAGAAGTTTGTAAACAAATAGGCAAGTGCTAAGATGATGAGCCAGCGGCAAAGATGGGCAGCAACTCTGCTGTCCTGAAAATATAATCTTTTATTCAATGCTACAAAATGGAGAGCACCACATTAAATGCCACTCTAACAAGTATCTTTGTAGACTATTGCTTTATTAATAATCAAAACATTATCTTGTTACAACTCATACATCTCTTGATCATGTATCTATCAAGATGTAATTGTATCACAGTTGCAGTAATATGCAATATGCAGCAAACATAGAATTAATAAAATTTGGCTACAATTTACTTGAACCCAGTGAATCTCACATTTATAAATGCCAGCATAAACAGCTACAGCATTCTTGAATGCTGATTGTCAGCTTTCATAGTGCATCCATGTAATACCCATATCATGTGTGAGCAAAGGATTGCTGTTAATTTTTTTTAATTTTTTTTTTTAAAATTTAAAATAAAAGCCCTCCCCACGTGTTCCATTTCTAACAGTAAATTTACCTTTGGTGTAACTATGAAAATGTGTGTGTCATGAAGCTTTTTTCAAACATTATGTAGCATTTATTGTGTGTACTAACTCTGTATTTACCCGCCAAACCAAGTTTCTCATCCTTGAATGAGAAACCTATCCTATCATTTTAACCTCCAAGCCAATGTCTTAGAAATGACAATTGCTGAGAGCCCTTGATGTCCAAATTGGAATAATGTCCAAGCTGGAATAATATTGAAATATAGAAATGCTCCAAATGATACACGCCCTGATCCTCAAACAATGTTCAGGAAAATAATCGTTAGGGGCTGTAGCAAAGCTAGAATTTTGTGGCCTTTAGGAAGAGACCATATTTTTCCGAACTGTGGTAGGAAGGGCAAAGCCATATCATGTCCATGAGGAAGAAAATTCTTCTGCAGAATTAAAACCTTAAAGGCTATATATGATATACTGTATGTGCTCCTCACTCCTCATCTGTCTCTTTTCTGTAGAAGAAACTAATCCAATGCAAAAATGAATGATATATTTATTTAATCATAGATTGTGCCTCTATAGATTTCACACATATTATTACAGCCTAATAGTAAGCTACTTTTATTTGTTTCTTAGATATGGAAACTTAACTTGAAGCATAATCCGTTAGAAATGTTTTAACTTTTTTTCTCTCAATCAGCTCCCACCTGGCTGATTGTAACACCCTTCATCTGGGGCAAGTTGTCTGTTGTCTGGTGGAGAATGTAATCCTTTCCCAGGTTCTCTGTGGCAGATGCCCCAATCTGCTAACAGACCAACTAGCTGGCAGACTGGAGACACAAGAAATTTTGTTTACAAAGAGCCAATGTTGACTGGCAAATATGTTGTGCTTTGCTAATTTTGTGTTTGGCAACCATGTAGCTTGTGGGCATTTAACCATAAAGTTAACAGCCAAGTGTCAATCTAAGTGAGCAGGGGTACCCTAGAGGTAATCAGTTCACCAGTTCATCATCATACATCACTGCTACTCAACATTACAGAGTGTCTTAATTTATTTGCAGTACGGTTAGTCTCAATTAGTCGATCACAGTCTTGACTCAAAGAGTCAAATAACAGTCTTGATGTGATGAGTCATGATTTATGGACAGTGACATTTACTTGCATAATTGGTATCAGTGGCAGGTGTTACATCACAACACAGTTGCCCTTAATGGTGGATAGTCAGGTTTCCAAAATGAACATTACAGGGTGTCAAAAAAGTCTGCAATCTACTCCCTACTTCACAGAATGTGCTCAACTTGACCACCACATAAACTCGACTTATAATAAGGTTCCCTTAACAAATGTTAGTAAATACATTAATTAATGATGCACAAACCCTTAACTAAGGCATGTTAATGCTTAATGAAGCTATTTACTAATGCATTTGTAAATGCTGCATTATTTTGTGTTCATGATGAAGTTTGCCAGAATTTCCTTTTTGGAATGTATGCACCATTTTAATGTATGCACCCTTCTTAGCATTCTTTAGGGCAACCAGGCTGTTCTCCATCATTTTAGTTTTGTTTCTGAAGTAACTGCTAATGGGAAACTGCTAATGTTTAGTCAAAATATGATATGGTACACCTGCCGGCTACCGCTATGCCTTTGACTGAGCAATAGTGGGATATTTCTAATACATAAGAAAGAATTGATGATCCCAATAATAATCTGTGCAATGCACCCATAACCCCATACAAGTTTACGCAGATGGTGAAAACCAAAACTAAAAAGGACCAAGATGCACTGATCAAAAACCAAGTAATTGTATTAAGAATGGAATTCTCTGTGCATGTGATCATATCTCCATGTCATCACTTATTATGCACAAAATATTTATATTTATCCATTCATTAGAATACTTATCATCCACATTGTAATAGTAGATGTGATCAAAGAATAGCTATACTACTTGCAGTGTAATCTCTGCACAGGTGTAGATCATCATCATCATCATCATCATTTAGAGAAAATCTTACTTTAGAATATTTAATATTATTAACATTTGAAAATCATGAGGATAAATCATTCAGATAATACATATTCACTTAAAAATAATATGCATCCCTCACACTAAACCCTGCCAGGCACCAGATTGGGATAAGTGGAGAGTACCCTTTTCTTACCTATACTCAACTGTTAATACATGGTAAATGTAGTTCAATTCAGTAAAGTACTATGGGCAGTAATAAGCAGAACATCCAACATTCACATCCATTGATGTCAAAGGGAGGGACATTCAAACTCAAGATATGACATCAGTTCATACTAGATTAAAACAGCATACACTTTTAGACACAGTTAAATGTTACTTGCGCCATTTAGTTTCCAAGGTAACAAGAAGGGTATATTTAGAGTGTACTGAATGAGGCAGAGGAAGAGAAAAAAGTGTTGATCCTCTTGATGGAGCAATTACAATTAGTCAAAAAATGTCAAATAGTAGAGATCAAAACACCTCATCTGCTTACAGTTGAAGGTGAGAGAATGCTCAAGAACATAACAATCGCCCAGCTCATTCACCACCACTTCTGACACTTGCGTCATCTGGTATTTAGTGCCATTACTGATTCATATGGTACAGTAGAGGTTAGACTGGAGCTTCTCATCAAGGGAGATGCAGGGGAAATACAGATAGAAAAAGCGGTTGTTTATACTATCTGAAGAGCTATTTAGCAGCAATAACCACTCAGTTTAAATGCTGCTTATCTATTTATTCCTTTGTGGGTAATGCAAAAAACAAATGTTTACTATTCAAATAGTAAGAATATCAGAATATATAAAACTATTACCGTAGCACAAAGAAATTAGGATACTAATAATTTTCATTATGGACAGGTCTTTGCTTCACTAAAACTAAAGAATTCAACGTGTAAACTCTAACTTGTCATCCACTCTGAACACAGTCAGCGCTGTACTGTAGCAGCACCAGTAGTATTTGTAATCAAAAGCATTAGCGACATAAAAGTGGGCGTTTAAAAAAAACCCAAAAAAACAAAAAACAGATGTGTTAATATGGGTTAACATCAGTTTTTTGTTGAAATTTTTTTTTTTTAATTGAACCCAACTTTCATACAATTTTTTGTTCACAGTTTCAGCAGATCACAAAGGATAATTATGGTAAGGTGAGGGAAAGAAAGATTGTTAAAACAATGTAGCGCCCAACTTGACTAGTACAGGACCTTATTAATTCAATATGAAATTCCCATTTAGGCAAACTATTAAAACTTATATAGCATATTAAACTTTGAGCATATCGCTGTCTGTCTTTTCTCAATATTGGGGCATCAATTTAATTGTGACAGTAAATTGTAATTCTAACTCTTAATATTGGCTGTAAGTTAAAAAAAAAAAAACCTGAATAGACACTATAATATTCATTGATAATGCCGCCTGAACTCATATTTTACCATCAGTGTCAAAAGTTATGTTACTCTTGCTACAAACGAGCTCAAATGATCTTTGATGAAAAGTTACTAGGGTCCCATAATTAGCATCTGAGTGCTGCCCTGAGTTTTGCGGAGCGTCCTCGTGGGTTTTCTGTTACATCTTCCATTTGTGGGGTGATCACTCCTCTTCGCAGAGAAAACCAGTGAACACTCCCTCCATCTCTTTTGACCTCCTCCGTCTTCCCTGCCCCTCGCTGCCTCTGGCAGAAGCGCCGCTGATGCAGATTGGACAAGTCATCCCCCTGGAGGAAACGTTTGACCAGTCTGTCTTCTAGTGAATGGAAGGTAATCACGCAGAGACGGCCTCCAGGCCTCAATATTGTCTGGGCAGCACACAGGGCTGCATACAGTTCGTTCAGCTCATCGTTGACAAAGATACGCAGAGCCTGGAAAGTCTTAGTGGCCACATGTGAGTGTCGCTGGAGTTTGTCTTTGCGTGCATAGAGAGCAGCAGCAGGAAATGATCCTAGAGACAAAGAAATGCGCAAAGTGAGTGGAATATGTATTTTATATTTATATTATATTATATTTTGTTACTTCAGAGGTATCTCTAATGTATTACAGTACATCTCCTCCCCCTAGTTAACACTAGAACTGCCAAGATGCTGTCAATTGACTGCTATTTTGAATTTTAGAATAGAATTATCCTTTCAAAATGTCCCTCCATCACTTTTCTGTACAAACCAGTGTTGTTAGATTTTCAAACAGTGGTTCTAATTTTATTTACCCCTGTCAATTGATGGCTTGTTGGCCATCAACTGGCTATCAGAAGCCAAAACCCACTGCCCTTTCTAGTGTTAAACAACATGAAAACAAAAAATAGAGAAGTAGATAACTTTATCTGTCATTTCCAGTGCTTGAATTTGCTGATCTGGAAATAGAAAATTAATACATTAGAGAATTTCTAATCCAAAAACCTAAGCCAGTAAGGCAAGTGGGAAGCTTGGAGAAATTAAAAATTAGACAGAATTAAACTGAAACTTAGTACCTAGCCAAGCTTACTGAAAATATGAACTATGAATGCACACATGCTCCAAAACCAAGGGAAGTAATACATTACTTTTACTATAATTGAATACGTTTTTTGAGTCAGTCATTTACTGACTTTTTTTTTTTAACTTTTACTTTACTTTTATTTTTTTTTGGTTTGGTAAATATCTGTCATTTCCAGTGCTTGAATTTGCTGATCTGGAAATAGAAAATTAATACATTAGAGAATTTCTAATCCAAACACCTAAGGAATGTAGGTCAGTATGTCAGTAATTTTACTTTTACTACACTTATTTTTAAATTGCATCCATTACAAAAAACACATTTTCTAGGCTCCCCATAAACAGGCAACAGAAACTGGCCAATCATAAAATGCATCTGTATCAATCCTGCACAAGAATGTGGAGGTGATGTTAAATTGCACTTTAACATTAATGTTCATATTTATATTATCCATGATAGTAGCTTAGTTAACAAAAATCCATCCATCCAGCTACAGTATTACTGGTTTGTGTTCAATGGTTTGTGGTTTGTGTTCAACATCAATGTTGTAACATTACTGAATAATGGATGTATGTATGTTGAAGAGGTATGATCTGTACGAAAATCATCACTAACAAAAATGTTTTCATTTTTTCATTAAGTAGCAGGAAATTAATCCAGCAGATTATATCTGAAAAGCATGCTAGGCTATTGAGGGTACTGGAGTCTCCTAGCTTTATGGGTACATATATATGTGTGTCATCTGCATAACAGTGAAAATGAATATTATGTTATATGATATACGGATGATGTCATCCGTATGTCATATAGGCATGGATGGCATCAAGATTATGTCACCAAGTGGAAGCATATAAATAGAGAATAATATATGGCCTATAGGATTAACCTTTGTAGAACATCGTATTTGGAAAGAGCTGTAGAATAAGTGGAGTGACCTAACACAACAGAGGAAGTTATATTCAGATGGTAAGATTTAAACCAATTCAAAGCTGTGTCAGTGAGACGTACCCAATTTTCTATCAAGCAATAAGTTAAGATCAACCGTGTCAAAAGCTGTACTAAGATCAAATAAGGATAAAACAGTCACATATCAGCAGCAAGGAGGGGGTTAGCAACAACCAGGAGAGCAGTGTCTGTACTAGGATGGCTTTAAAGCCTAATTTAAAAAAAACAAATGTTGTTACTATTCATGAGAGATATTACCTGAGATGAGACAATTTTTTCCTAGTAACTTGGCTAAAAATGGCAGCTTGGAGATTGGTCTGTAACTTTTGAGAGCAAGGGGATCCAGGTTAGGTTTTTTCAAAAGAGGTTGGGCAATGATGTTGATGATGTTTACAGTAAGATGGGAAAATACCAGAATGCCAATGGTACCAAGGACTTTTTTGAACTACTTGGTATGGGGTTGCTTTTGTGTCTTTATTATGCAATCAAACAGAACAGGTTTGAGAGCAAAACTTTGCACACTGCAATCAAAAAATAGATATGAGAGCAAAAATTTCCACTCTGCAATCAAAAAAAGTTTTATTGCAAGTAAAATAAATTTGGACCTACACTGAAAGATGTAAGACATGTCTCTACTGGCCAGTCTCGATCGGAGTGACAGCTTGGCAACATCCACTGTTAGTAAACGAGAGAGGGAGTTTTGAAGTCCATGGAGAAGACAGAGAGGGAGCGGAAAAGAAAAAAAATCATTGCGCAGGTATGTTTACACGTAACTTCCGTCTTAGTAATAGCAAGAATGTTATGTTTGAACAGTGGATGTTGCCAAGCTGTCAGTCCGATCGAGACTGGCCAATAGAGACGTGTCTTAAATCTTTCAGCGTAGGTCCCGCCCACGAGATTCAGCTCAACAGCAAGCAAAACATATGGATTCGCAAGCAAAACTTTTGGATTCACATTAATACATTTTTAATCACAAATTTATTTTACTTGCAATAAAACATTTTTTGATTGCAGTGTCGATAGTTTTGCTCTCAAATCTATTTTGTGATTGCAAAGTGGAAAGTTTTGCTCTCAAACCTATTCTGTTTGATTACATAATAAAGACACAAAAGTAACCCCATAACTTGGTCGGGATAATGTCTAAGGAGCAAGATGAGGATTTCATGTGTGAAATTATGTCTACTAGGGTCTAAAGGGACACATGTTCAATACTGCTAAAAGATACTGGACAACCTGGGGAGGACACACCTGGGGAGGAGAATCTGGCACCTAATATTCTCCATATCAGAGAAATACTCCAGAAACTCCTCACAACTTTCTGGGGAAACCTCAATAATAGTATGTGTTAAGGAGAGGGACAGAACTGAATCGATAACCCTGACAAGATTCCTAGAGCAGTTGCAATTTTTGGAAATTAGGTCAGAGATGTATGATATTCTTGCATCCTTGACTGCTTCCTGATACCTTTACATATGATCTTTTAGAATATCCACAGTATGCACTAAACAATAATGTAGGTGGGCCTGAAGTAGTGGATCAGATGAAATTAGAGAATAATGGAAAACTTGACCAAAATTAGCCTAAGTAATATTGTCAGTATGGTCAAGTGAGATGTCAAAGTCTTACTGAGATAAATAAAGAGAGAAGTGAGTGGTGTGGCATTTCTCTCCTCCTGCACTCAACAGCACTAGGTGTGACTCACCCTGCAATCAATACAATGCCTGCACAGCAAGGACCAGCCCTGGTCTGGCCTCGCCAAGTCGTGTGCTCTCTCTCTCTAATTCATCCATCCATGGGGCCATCAGGACCCCAAAACCCACTGCCCTTTCTAGTGTTAAACCACATGAAAACAAAATCCAAATAGAGAAATAGATAACTTTATCTGTAATTTCCAGTGCTTGAATTTGCTGATCTGCAAATAGAAAATTAATACATTAGGGAATTTCTAATCCAAACACCTAAGGAATGTAGGTCAGTAAGTCAGTAATTTTACTTTTACTTAACTTCTATTTTTTTTGCATACTTTTCAAAATTTTAAATTGCATCCATTACAAAATACACATTTTCTAGGCTCCCCATAAACAGGCAACAGAAACTGGCCAATCATAAAATGCATCTGCATCAATCCTGCACAAGAATGTGGAGGTAACGTTAAATTAGTGAAATTACACTTTAACATTAATGTTCATATTCATATTATCCATGATAGTAGCTTAGTTAACAAAAATCCATCCATCCAGCTACAGTATTACTGGTTTGTGTTGGGCTGGTTGTTGTCAAAAGAAACATCAATGTTGTAACATTACTGAGTAATGGAGATGGATTTAGATTTACAGTTATGAAAATAGTATGTATGTTGAAGAAGTATGATCTGTACAAAAACCATCACTAACAAAAAATTCTCTCTCTCTCTCTCTCACATATATGGCACCTATATTTTCTACTATTACTTTTAAGACCCTCTTAACCTGATCATTAAAACAGAGATTTGAATCAAATACCAAACCCAAATTCTTGGGTACATTTCCAATATTATCTTGAATCTGGTTGATGGTGTTTGGTGGGGCAACCAGAACAATTTTTCATTAAGTAGCAGGAAATTAATCCAGCACTTTATATCTGAAAAGCATGCTAGGTTATTGAGGGTTATTGAGTCTCCTACTTTTATGGGTAGATATATATGTGTGTCATCTGCATAACAGTGAAAATGAATATTATGTTGATAATATTTCTGGGGAAACCTCAATAATAGTATGTGTTAAGGAGAGAGACAGAACTGAATCTATAACCCTGACAAGATTCCTGGAGCAGTTGCAATTTTTGGAAATTAGGTCAGAGATGTATGATATTCTTGCATCCTTGACTGCT
>CABFOQ010052511.1:0-13813 GCA_900660455.1 Gephyroberyx darwinii
AGTTGTACCTAAAGTCGTATGTGTAGAGGGTGAAAAGGAAGGGAGCCAGGACGGTCCCCTGGGGAGCCCCTGTACTACTGACCACCAGATCTGACACACAGCCCTGCAGCCTCACATACTGTGGTCTGCCAGTCAGGTAGTCTATAATCCAGGTCACCAAGGGGCCATCCACCTGCATTGTCTGAAGCTTATCTCCCAGGAGTATGGGCTGGATGGTGTTAAAAGCACTGGAGAAATCAAAAAACATGATCCTCACAGTACTGCCCGCCCTGTCCAGATGGGAGTGGGCCCGATGAAGCAGGTAGATGATGGCGTCCTCTACTCCAATGTTAGCCTGGTAGGCAAACTGTAGGGGGTCCAGTCCTTCCTTTACCAGGGGTCTGAGGTGAGTCAGCACGAGCCTTTCAAGGGTCTTCATGATGTGAGAAGTCTGTAATTGTTCAAGACACTGGGACGCCCTTTCTTAGGCACAGGGACCAGGCAGGAAGTCTTCCACAACAGTGGGACCCTTTCCAGGCTCAGGCTCAGGTTGAAGATGTGCTGGAGGACTCCACACAGCTGGTCAGCACATGCCTTGAGGAGCCCTGGTTTGATACCATCAGGGCCTGCTGCTTTGCCTGCATGGAGCCTCTTCAGCTGTCTCTTCACCTGGTCGGATGTGATGATGATGTGTGGTTGTGTTGGGGTTGGGAATCCGGGGGGAAGGAAAGAGAGGGTAGTGGAGCTAGGGGATAGCAGAGCCACAGGGGAGTGTAGAGGTGGGGCAGCAGGGGGGAGAGAAGGTGTGACGGGGGGTGGTTGAGCAGGGGTCTTTGAGTCAATCCTGTTGAAAAACAGGTTAAACTCGTCGGCCCTGGCTCGGTTCCCATCTATCGGCTGGCTGACCACATTGTAGCCTGTGATGGTTTTCATGCCAGACCACACTTCTCTCATGTTGTTCTGCTGCAGCTTGTGTTCCATCTTCCTCATGTAGTTGTCTTTGCTGTCCCTGATCTTCACCTTCAGTTCCTTCTGCACCCATTTCAGCTCCTCCCTATTTCCTTCCCTAAAGGCCCTCTTCTTTTCATTCAGAAGGGCCTTAAGGATCCAGTGTTTGTTGTTAGGAAAGCAGCATACTTTCCTGGTTGGTACAACATTGTCCTGACAGAAGTTTATGTACCCAGTTATAAAGTCTATAAGCCCATCCTCACCAAAGGAGTCACAGAACTCATCCCAGACAGATGTCTCGAAACAGTCCTTTAGAGCCTCCTCGTCCTCCAGTGTCCATCTCCTCACCATCCTGGTGGTCACGGTTGCTGTTGCAGGACCTTTGGGACATAGGATCTTGGCACAAGGAGCAGGTTAATGCATACCCCCCACCCCCACTTTAACCAAACAATACAGCAAGCCATTTGGTATCGCAAAATGAGGGTATGTGGTCTCACTCACCACAGGTTTGAGGTTCCATTTGATGGCCCATCTCTTCTGGCCTGAGCCATGTTCAGGTCCTCTGTAGCATATCGAGCTGATGCCTGTGAAGGCCCCATCTTACTGTGAATACGTCGCTGGAAGTCAATTCCTCCACAGCTGTTGGCTCGGGGACCACACAATCAGGGGCATTGGGGCTGTCACAGTTGTCACTCAAGCTGGCTGTGGGTATGGATGCATCCCGTTCAGGGCAGTTGCAGGCAATATGCCCCTCCTGTCTGTGACTGTGTGACTGTGGGGTTACATCCCCTTGATTTCAATCCAACCTCCTTTCTGTCACTGCTGACCTACTGTCACCCCACTTTTTCTCACCACTCAGGGAACATCTCGGTTTGGGCACATCATCTCCTGTATAATGCGCCATGCACAGGTAAATTTCTCTCCTTTAATCCAGGACAGCGTCTGATTCCTGATGAGTGTCTAGCTGGGTTACCTCCAGGTTTCCAGCATGTGGCAGAGGATGTAAACATCATTGATTATGGTCCCCAGCTAAATACTGTTGCGCAGAATCTGAAATTAAAACCCACCAAGCACTAAATGCTGGTAAAACTTGTCTTTGGCAGATAAATCAACAAGGGTCACCCACCACACTGGCCTGTAACAATCTGTGATGTTTAATGCATTCAGGATGTTTTGCTATTTACTGTACCTTTTTATTGTGTGACTTTCCCACCTGCCTTGTCTACTTCTACTTCAGTTTGTGATGTCCTACAGTTCCCAGAATGCCTTTTAACAACCGACATTGCTGGAAGCATGTCACATGTTCAACTTGTTGCTAACTAGTTCCATAGAACAACTCGTTATCAAGTTGCTTTGTCAAATGAACTGCAGCATGTATTTCTAGTTAACCATAAACAGAGTCAATTATTTTCATACTAGTATGAAAATAACTGGTAATATATTATTTTTATTACCTTCGACTGTGAACTTAGGTTATCCTTTTGAATAAAATGGTTTAAGTATTTTGAAAACTATTATTGAAAACTATATTTGTATGAACTCATATTGTCACCAATAAGTAGATAGTGAGCCATAAATAGAAGTATGGTAGGTTGCTGTTTTATTAAATCGATATGCCCAACAATGCCTAAATTTATAATAAATAGCAATAACTATTTATATGGTAAATAGTTTATTTATATGGTTGTATGGTAATATTTATATGGTATATAGTTTATATGGGATTTTTCACAATCATATGACATTATTCATGTCAGTTACCACCTCTGACTGATTTGCTGATTGGTTTGTTAGTGGTGACAGCATAGAGAAATAATGCTAGCTAACTTAGCTTAGCATGAAGTATGGTTGTTGGTTCAGTTTGTGTATTAGATTAAATCAATACTGCCAACAATGCTGACATGTATAAGCAGTAAATGCTTAACTTAACTATGTTTATTTGGTCTTGTACATGTCGATTAGCCAGTAGTCTCCATTTCAATGTTTTTAACTTTAGCTAGTGCCTAGAAAGTTCAACCCGGTCAGCAGAAGTGTTTTTTTAATTTGTCAAAAGGTTCACTCTTGCTGGTAGCCTCTCTCGTTCAATGTGTAGTTTTGATTACTAAGTCCATATTTCCAACAATATTCAAATATTCAAGTTATATATGCTGTTTGTGTGACAATGAAACTTGCACCACAAGCACTGTTGCAATGTAAAATATGCTAACATCCCAACATCATGACTCGACTATATTCAACCTAACTGAAGATGGGTATAGTCTAAAAAGTATTTTCCTCATATAAATATAAGTGTTTTTATTCTATTTACATGTGCTGGTTAAATGTTTCTTTCCATCAAAACTTGATACTGGGTGATAGTAATCTTCAATGAGATCCAGGACATTATTTAATACTAAAACCTACATATTGGTAAGCCTACTTGCAACCAAATATTACATGTCAATCTAACCATGATCTATAACACAAACACTTGACATAAACAACAAAAAGGTAACATTCTTGTCATTCTTCATCAGATGTGAGTATGACTGATTGAGAGAAATACTACTGTTCCCCCAACACAAGTACAAGATCTTTTTAATCTCTATAGTCATAGGCCTCATTAATATTGGTCAAAGATGAAAGCCAAGATAATGTGACAAAGGTTCTTGACCAGATTCAAACCCAGGACACTGTGATTACATGGTATGCGCCTATGGCCGCTGAACGCTGATTAATCTAAAAGTGCAGTATATTTGTGTAAAGTCTTTTAGTGTGTTTGTGTAAAGTACAGTATGTTTGTGTAAAGTCTTCTGAACAACAACATTTGATGTGTGTATCTATCAGTGCCTATAATATGGTTTTGACAGGTGACTGGATATTGATTTAAGGCTACCATTAAAATAGCATTCATCTTTTTTTCCGGACTGAGGAGGCACAATTGAAGTGTCTCCATGCAATGGAAATAAAACAACCCTCTCTTTTTTATTTTACGCTAAGTATGAGTACTATATAAATTCGCTTCACAGTAGATGGGGTGTAATTTCCATCATCACAAGGCTGTCCTTTAATTAAAAGCTGGAGAGAGAAAACAGAGGAGAGTGGTAGACAGAATGAAGAGAGAGCTCCACACATGCAAATGAGACATTCATATGTAAATTATGTCCTGGCTATGAAAGGCCTCGATCTTTAGAATGGTAAACAATGATGGTAACATGACAAATATATTGTTGTTCATATCAACAAGAAAAGGGAGGTGCACACGTCATGATTCATTGATCATTCCTATTTTTGGCATCAATGAAAACAGGAAAGCAACCAACACTAGTCAGAAGAAACAATTATATTGACGCTAAAGAGCTTTGCTGCTACTAAGTTGATTTGTAGATTTTTTTCTAAATTGCATAGTATGCCTCGGTAGGAATTATGCTGACCAATTTTGCAATTTAATTATTCTTGGCCTAATGCTTGGCCAGTGTTCATTAAATAGTGTCAATATTAAAGAAACCTTCTGTATTGATAGTTATCCATATGTTTAAAGCCTGGGAAAACAAGTGTTCTGCACTGAGCATCTTGACCATCTGATTCATAACCACATTTTCTCTGCCTATGAGGATCTTAGGTGGCTGAATGTTTTTTTTATCTGACAATGTAAGTGAAAATAGCCCTTCAATTTCTTCACTGGTTACTTGTTAGGTTTAGGACTGATTTTAAGATTTTACTCATCACTTTTGAAGCCCAGTTGGTCTGGATCAAAACTATATCACAGACCTAGGAGCCAAAGTCTAGGTTCAAAATGTATTATTATTATTATTATTTGTAATAGTAGTACTATTAGTAGTTTATATAAAGGGTTACTGTTGAGTTCCAGTAGCCTTATGTCTTCACTGCACAAAATATACAGCCGGTAATGTTACCTCTAGAAGCCATGGTAACTTGGAAGAAAAGTCTCTAGAACATTTAATTTGAACTATTATATTGATAACATTTGAAAATGTAATAAACAAAGAATAGAAAAATGGGCCATGACTGGAAGGGTGCTAGTTCAAATCCCCAGACCAGCTGAGATGGGCAAAGAAAATGAATGAGGAGGAGCTCTCCCCTCCCTAAATATACAAAAGTGTCTAGAAGACTGTGGTTGTACTGGGCAGCTCCTAGTAGCCAACAGTAGAAGACTGGTTGTACTGGACAGCGTCCCAGTAGTCAAAAGTAGAAGACTGTAGTTATACCGGGCAGCTCCCAGTGTGAAAGTGTGTTACTGTACAAACATGAGGCAGGGTGTTGCTTCCCTGGATAAATAAAGGTAAATTATAATTTGCTATGGAGGTTGATGTATTACTCACAGGAAAGTTTCCCACTGTGTGGTGTTGGCTGCTGTTCTGAGTATAGCAGGTACACCGATGGTCACAGGAGTAGCAGCAGGCCATGTTGGACATCAGATTGCCCTGCCAATGTTTCTCCTCATCAGGCCACAGTCCTGTGTCCAGCGAGACTGACTTTGTCTGGAAACGTCTATCTGAACCGGGGAGACTTTCCCGGGACTGACAGTCACTGGACAGTAAGGGGAAGGATGGGGAAGAAGAGAAAATCACTGGTCTCTTTGTTGTTTCTGAGGCAATGGTTTCTTGATTTGTGAGAGTATGAAGATCTCTGTATGACATTGTATTGGTGAGTGTGTTTCGTTGAATCTGTAGATCTGTCCAGGACTGGACGGCCCGGAGGGGGGTGGATGTGTCCAAAGCAAGAACACAGGAGAGGCGGGAGGGTTTAGAGTCAGTGATGTAGGGAATATCCTTCCTGTGGACAATATGGGAGACAGAATGGGAAGACGGACATGAGGACATCTGGACAGAAACAGACCGGCTTGATCTGAACTTGCCCAGCCCATTGAGGTCATCAGGGGTTGGGTAGGAGTAAAATGTTGCTGGAGCCAAGGAGTGGGATGTACCTAAGGAGGCACTATGGGTTATGAGTAAAGAAGCATTTGGTGATGAAGCCGGGACAGAGTCCAGTGTTGTGGAAGTAGAAGATGATAAATACATAGCTTTGCCTGTGGATGAAGATGAGTCCAAAGCAGTTGGGCCTGTAGTTGTGTCAGAAGTCACAGATCTCTCTGAGGCCTCAAAGTTGCTTGATTCCTCCAGCACAGGGGATGGAGTGGAAACCTGGATCGGTTCTGCCCAGTAGACATGCCCATCAGAGTCCATCTCTCGACAAATAGCATCGACATCGCCATATTCACCTTCACCCTCTGAGCCATCCACTGAGGTTTCAAACACCAGATCTAAGCTCTCAATCTCTATGAGACCAGACATGTTAGATTCCAGTACTGTTCTGTTATGTACTTCTGGAAGCTCATCTCGTGAAACAAAATAACTTTTGTGTGATTCACTTTCTGTTTCATCCATTTCCATTTGAGAGACTATCCTAAACTCTTCCGGTTTTGTTTTAGCTGGAAACTCATCATGCAAACCATAAGAGGGGACCTGTGGCTCTGTTTCCGTTTCATAATGTACTCCTTCAGAGACTGATCTAGAACCTACTAACAGAACTGCGGAACAGTCTGTATCCGAGTTGTAAACAACAGCCCCTGCCGTCTGTACAGTGTCAGTCTGTCTCTCGGCCTGTCCCTCTCCCCCTCTGTCCTTCTTAAGGTTATCCTCTGAGCCCACAGCAAGGTAATCTGTCTTGGCTTTAATAACATGTGGGACAGCAGAGTCTGGAGCAGAGTCTGTATCATCATCATGATGGCGAGGTCCATCTTGCTGGGTGACAGAGTGTTCTATCGGGTCTGGGATCCTTCCAAAAACTGAATCTGTCAAATCCTCTGGACCAGCAGAGGCTGAAGGCAGGGAGGACAGTATTGAATACTGGCAAATTGGAGAGAGAGAGCTAGGAGAGAGGCAGGAGAGTTCAGGACGATACTCCTCAAACTTAGAGGAGGCAGAAGGGAAAGAACAGGGAGGTGAAGGATCTTCCTCATGCAAATGAGAGGAAAGAGGGAGGGAGGTGAGCAGAAGTGTTGCTTTGTCATCCATTTGTGTCTCATTAAGTGGATGACAGAGGCCTAGGTCATCTGAGTCTGGAGGGAGGAGGGAGGGAGGACAGGCCTCCCTCTTCTCTGTTTGAGTGTCTTCTGGACTCCTTGAGGGGGAGTCAAAGGAGGAGGGACAATAAGAATTAGGAAATGGAGAGGGAGGTGAGGTAGCTGGAGGGAAGTCTGGAGATTGGGAGCTAGTTTTGCCTTCTAACTCAGGAGAGAAAATAGAGAGGGAGGTTTGAGGAGCATCCCCCTCCCCTGTTTGCATTTTCTCTGGGCCTCCAACACATGAGTCAGGTTGTGGGAGGCGCATCAGACCAGAGGAGGAGGAGGTGAGATGGGAGGAAGAGGGCACAGAGGGAGGAGTTAAGGAGGCAGGAGAAGGGGGAGTTGAAGATTGAGAGTGAACCATGTCTTCAAACTCAGTTGATGAAGAGTCAGGAGGAAGAGGGGAATCCAACATCAATGCAGAGAACAAGGGAGGAGGGTTACAGGGAGGTTGAAGGAGATCCTGTTCTGGTGGTGTTTGCTTCTCTGGACTTTTCAAGGGGGAGTCAGATTTTAAGGGACACAAAGAGAGAGAGGAGGTGGGCGTGGCTAATGAGGGCTCTAGTGGAGGAGAGGGTGAGGAAAGGAGAAATGTTTCAATACCAGAGGAGGTCATAGAGGAGTAGGGGAGGAGCGAGGGAGAGATTGGAGAAGGAGGAGCAGAAGAGGCCTCCCTCATGGTGATCTGGCTGTCAGTGCTGCATGACAGGCCTGACAGAGCCTGCAACAAGAAAAACACCAGTGGAGATAGTCAGCAACAAATCTAAGTCAGCTTCACTGTAGATTCTGAAAAATGTGGTGAACTGTTCCTTTAATTTTGAGTGATTAGTATGATAGCCATAAACAAATGAGACCATTGTCAAGAATACCGGCAGGAAGCAATGGGTTTATGGGAAAGGTGGTGTTAATTTGGAGCAACATTACCTGCAATAACACTGGTGTGAAATAAAGGCTACCAATTGTCTCCACCATGGTCTCATTTGTTTATGGTAATTATACCAAGGTAGCACTATTAATGTGACAGATAGATAGATTGATGTTTAAAAATGATAAACATAGCACCTTTAAGAAATAAGATCAAGGGAGAAAAGACGGAGCATGTTTTGTTAATCAGACTGTTCCCTTCTTATTAGTGGTGCTCTTAAGTGCAGTAAGCACACTGCTGTATTTGAAAGTTGCTCTGGAATCAAAACAGGGATATTGTCTTCTCATGGCTTACTCCATCATCATGGTATCAAACTATAATCATTGTCATTTCTGTTGTGATGACTGACAGTGAATGAGAAGACCTTGATGAGTTCAGGTCCTGGTAAGGCCTGTTGAGGGATGAAGGGCTCCTCCAGGAAACCACTGCTGTCTGACTGGCTGCTATTTGTCCTCATTACACCCCATACTGGCCAGACAGAAAGAGAAGGAAGGAAAGGAACAGGAACAAGGAACAGAACGAAGAAAGGAGGCAGTATTATGAACTGTGTTTAAAGAGTTACATTCAAAAACACTATCAATTTGGTCAATTTTCATTGCACAATATTTTAAAAAATGTACAGAGGAATGCAGCTCAACAATGCTATTCATTTGTTTGTTTTTAACCCCAGTGACATACCCACACTCACCACTGTAATATTTATATTAGGTGACTAGTGAATAGTGCTGCCTGTCTGATGGTCCTGTAGATTTATGACAGTGTAGCTTGATTTGAGGGTCACCATACTTGGGTTAGTATGTCCTTTTTGAGACATCTGAATTTGTTTTCTGTTTGAATACTCATCCTTTTGAAACCTTCCAATCCTGTGTACTGGTAAATGCAAAGGACAATAGACAATGGAATGCAAATATCAATTGCATTCCATTGTGAGTTTGCATGCATTTCCATTTTAAGTTTGTAATGCAGGCAATTATGTCAAGGGAAGGAGTCACATTTCTCAAATGTTGGACATTTAATTTGGGAGCAACTGATAAACCCCACACGTCAAAAGTGGGAAGACCAACAATTGCTTCTTCTATCGCACAGTGGCATTTGATTAAGGAAATCACATGATTTCATCAAAACCTAACTATTAGATGTGGATTTGCAAGACAAAAGTATGATTGGAGGAAAGTCAAGCTCACCTGTTCATGTCCATATAAACCCATGATATTCTCTATTTACTCAGCCAGCAGCGATCCTATTATGAAAATTTCCAAAGCCTGTAATGACTAACTTTGCATTTCCGCACCACAGCAGATTGTCCTAGGCTGATGAAACTATATGCAACATTGAGTGCTGTCAACTCAGCCCATGAATTACATGTCTATGGCCAAAGCTGTCTCCTCTGCAAGTAGACCAAATAAAACTTGTGTTTATAAGCGGCAATGGAGAGTGAGGTAGAAACCAAGACAAAATATGGGACAAAAAGGTAAAACAATGAAAAAGGAGGGGAAGCTTGAGGGGAAACAGATGAGGGATTGGGTGGAGGGCGAGGGAATTCAATTTTGTATATAAAACAGACTGTTTAAACAAGTAGTGCTTTAACACTCGAGTCATGAGTGAAGCATCCACCCAGGAATACTTTTTCTGTCCTAATTTCTTTTAATATGTAGACTACGGAAAGAAATTAGTCTTCCATGGCTGGCTACTGTTTAAGATCTGAAAGGCAAACACAACTTAAACTTAAGCTGTCCAGAGCTGTTTAATAGGACATAACAAGGGCAATATTAGGGCAACATATTCAGGGTCCTATGTTCCCAGGGTCCTATATTCCCAGGATCCTAAGTTCCCAAGGTCCTATGTTCCCAAGGTCCTATGTTCCCAGGGTCCTATGTTCCCAGGGTCCTATGTTCCCCAGTTCAATATTCTCTTTACACACATTAACCCTCCTATTGTGTTCGGGTCAAATTTGACCCATTTCAAGTTAAAATATTTCAAAAATATTATCCAGTTTTTTTTATTGGAACAAGGCTTCAAAACAGCTATATAAACACAACAAAACCAATGGTCATCATTTCATTTGATTTTGAAGTCTGGGTGGTTTTGTGGATAAAATTTTACTCAAACTTGACTCAAACTCTTGTTTGGGTTGGGTTTGATCCACAGAACTACCCAGAATGTTTTATTGCTGCGTGCCATACTATTAAAAACCAATGTTCTCTGTGGGTCAGATTTTACCCTATTTTTGAGGATTTGATGATTTGGTTTGATGAGATTTTCAACAGCAAGGTAAATGTGGCCTTTGGACCACAAAATAAAAAAAGTGAACATAGATTTTGTGGTTACGAATGGATAACAAGTTAGTTGTGAGGTAAACCGCTATATTGGGTAAAAATAATAGTTTTTTTGAGTGATGAATTTAAAAAAATTGTCAAATTTGACCCGCGAACGCAAAAGGTACGTGCCCCTTTCTAGCACAATACGAGTGTTAAGTAAATCTTTCAAAAAGGTTTTATGTTGTCAGGGACTCATTTTCCCAGGGCACTATGTTCAACTCCATGCTATGTTCCCTGAACATGCCCACACATACAAACACCCATTTTGTTTTTCTGATATAAGTTATAATAATGTTATAATAATATCTGTAATTATGTTATGCAATTATGTATAATTTGGTTCCAATTACTGTAGATTCCCATGCTAACACACATTTGAGTGAAAAGCTACATTCTACTGGGGAAGAATGACAATCTACAGTATACCCTGATAGGCAGGATCTAATTATTATGATTATTTGAAAGTCAACATAAACAATAGTCAAATGTATGCACCAAAATGAAGAAAAGGCCATACTGTAGCCTATAAAAATAAAACTTGGTTAGTTTTAGTATGACGCTTTCTCAGTAAACAATCAAAAACAAAAAAAACATGATAACGGACAAAACATTGGGGTAGAATGAAAATAATAACCTGATAGGCAGGATCTCGTTATTATGATTGTATTTGAACATCAGCATGAAAAATAGTGAAATGTATACACCAAATTGAAGAAATGCCATACTGTAGCCTATAAAACACAGTAAACGGTCAAAAAAGGAAATGTTAAAGGGGAATTCTGGTATTTTTAAACCTGGGCTCTATGTGTACAAATTCGTCATTTATACCGCAAAATAGGTACAAAAAGTTTTGGAATTGCTCCAGTAGATCGCCTCAGTCGGCAGTCGCAAAATGGGCTGCAATGGCTGCAACGTAATCGGCAGGGGCAAGTGCACCGATCAAAGCACGTCCACTAAAAGTGCTTGTTTTTGCCACTGACAGGCTCAGATTGTTATTGGTGTGTCTGCCATATTATTATTATTATTGCTTAATTAATGTTCTTGGTTTGGCATGAAAATATAGACATACCACCAGATCCAAAGCAACACATGGTTATTGGTCCTTTGCTCCATGTTTCTGACGAACACATTCCACATTGCTGGTGGGAAGGTGGCTCCAGGCTGGACGTATTACGTGTTACGAACATATGTGAGGAAGTCAGGGCGTGCCTGGTGTGTCTGCTGTTGACCAGAATGTTGAAATTAATTTGGACCAGAGCCAGAGGCAGGTGTCCTAAGGCCATCATCTGGCGGATGACTGTCGGTGGTTATTCCGGAATTGAACAGCCAATTCAATTTGCTGCACCCTCCACAAGGCTTGATTAAAATGGAAGTAGCATCCTCCAATTCTGGCTTGGGGCAACTCTGTTTCAAGAGCAGTTTTCAGTGCATTTTCAAAGTCACAGATGACTTTATGGGGATGCCAGTGGTGGTGGGTGAGTCTCCTTGTTGCAGTTTGGACAGACTGGAACATCAATTGTACGGTGCTCCATTAGGACATGTACAAGGGGGACAACAAAGCCATGAATGTCCCCCAGTAGTGTGAACCCTTCGCTGTAGGGGTGTGGGCACAACTTGAATGTTGCATCCATGTACAATGTTCTACAGCGTTGCAGCTGTCTTATGTTGTCCTCTGTGGCAAACATTGTTATGCCTCACTCATTGTCTTGATGCAAGAGGAAGGAGGAAGAACACTTTCAGATCAATTTCCAAAGCTACAAAAAAAAACTAAAGAGGCAGGAAAATAATCAATCCATTTTATTTTTGCCCCTAAGTCCCATATCAAGGATGATGAGACACACATCAGCCCCTCAGATTGAGTCATTTCCATGCGTCATTTTTAATTTACTTAATTAATTAATTAATTAATTAATTTAAAAAAAGAAATCAGCGTGCGCTCTGCGCATGCACATCTCATATTCTCTTTGGGGACTACGCCCTGGATGTTTGAAATGTCTGAACCCCTGGTGCATGCTATGTGCCCTTTTTTCCTTTTTTCACCCCTGCCCCTATGAAAGTCTCTGCATGCCACTGTTCTGTTGTAACAATATCACTGCATTGGTATTTAGACATTTCAGCAGTGAGATGACAGTCACAGATAAAAAGAGAAAAAGGTGTTCAAAATCAACTATAGATAAATGCAGAAAGAATATGCTACTTAGAGGCAGAAACAAATTAAATTTGATGTCATGTTTTTTATATCAGAAGACAGATGTGAAGTGTGAGAGTAAGATTCAAAAACTTGTATACTAGGCTAGTTTTCACCTCAGGAAGCATTAAGCTATGACCTTTGGTGATTCCATGACTCCAACCATGTGATAAGTTCCCTCAAGTGTAGGCCTATTATATTGAGAGCCATAGGGCAGTGCTGGGGAACAGAAAACCCCTTTGACGAGTTCCCACAATAGCCCATGTCATATTAAGCGAATACAGAGCTGGGGAACATCTATTTCAGGTTCCCATTATGTGCTATATAGAGCTGGGGAACATAGGACCCTGGGAACATAGGACCTTGGGAGAGTACATATGTAGAACTGGGGAACAGGGGAATATGATCTTTTGTTGTGGTTGGTGCATGTGGGAATGGTCTAGGTACATTTGGGTTTCACCTTTCACATTATGGCTTGTAACTAAAGGCGGGTTGGCAAATCATTACAAAACATGGAGTACATGCTTCAGCCTTTATTTATAATCATCACACCAAATTTCATGTAAATCTGTGAGGCCAACCAATGGCACTATGATTTTACCATTCACAGTAATGTTAATACATAGATTAATTTGATGGGTCATAACCATCACAAGGTAATTTTTTTGGATACGTTATTATTATGGAATTTGCTATGAGTGTCAACAGCCATAGGCCTGGTTAGCTCAGTTGGTAGAGCATGAGACTTAGGCCCAATCCCAATTCACCCCTTGCCCCTACCCCTTAGCCCTTCCCCTCCGTTTTGCGCGTTCACGTGTAGGGGTAGGGTGTCCCGTTGGGAGCAAGGGGTAGGGCAAAATGCTAGGGCTACATGGCCCTCTAAACGGAGATTTTTCAGAGGCACACTTCAAACTGAGGGTTATGAGAAATCTCCGACAAGCATCGGCAAGATGGTGGCAAATGCTGCACAAGCAACAAAAGGAAACCACAAATGTAGTATTTTCTTCATTAATAAAGATTTTAAAAATTATGATAACCATCGTATTATCTTAGTTTAATGTTGTTTTAATGTATTATAGACCTTTTCTTTATAACAAGCATAACAAAAAATTGCTAGTATGCCGATCGTTACAACATTGTTTTAAGGCTGATTTGGCATGACAGTCCCGCACTTTGACATATTTCCATGTCGCTTTTCCCCCGTTTGATAGCATATGACGCCTGAAAATAACTCAAGTCCAGCAGCGAAGTTGCTGCACTTGTTACCGCTCCTCTAATATCAGTGCAGACCGGCAGGGTAGGAGCACAGAGCACCGCTATTCTGTCATGAAGTAATGAAGCAGTGTTCTTTTTTATTTGATGACTTGTTTGATCGATTGATAGCGTGA
>CABFOQ010052515.1:0-14234 GCA_900660455.1 Gephyroberyx darwinii
GCATTTGGATATTGTCCACTGTACAGCAGGTTACGTCTTTGAAAATGAAATGTCAAACAGCCTTTCCATTTTCATTTTAATATGGTCATAGAACGCCCATACGAGTATATGAAAATGCAATAATCCAATTTGCATTTTCATTTTTTAAATAACGTGGAAAAAGATAATGCTATTGTGGAATTGCATTTTCATTTTCATCATTTTAATTAAGTCCCTCATGGGCTTCCATATAATACAATTGAACAAAATCTATTACTTTGTTTAGTTATATTTGGGAGTAATTGTGCCTGTTTTAATGTCTTATTGGAGTATTTATCTAATTAATATTACTTCAATAGTAATAACTTTTGGGGTGTGGACTTACCAATAATTTCTTTGTATTTACTTAATATTACCATAGCTAAACAAATGTAAAGGGCATGCTGCCTGAATTGGATTTCTAGCACTTTTGCTCATGGCTGCTTTGAATTAAAATCCTGTGGTTAAAGCCATTTCCAAAGTTAAAAATGCCTCAAACTTTCCCCTTTATATGCCTCTGTTCTCTCCTAGGTGGTGGAGGAGGATATGGTGAGGGGTCTTACGGTGATAGGCCTTATAGAGAACGCAGCTATGGCGGACAAGGAGGAGGATATGGTGGTGGCAGCAGGACCTATAGAGGCAGTGAAGAGAGGAGCTACAGAGGTGGTGGTGGTGGTGGTGGCAGCGGCGGATACTCCAGAGGTGGATACAGGGATAGCAGGTGAGAACAATGGGCAATATCATTGACAACCTGGGTTGATTACAGCAAGCAACCAGTTTCTTATAGATGCAGTTGGTGGCAACTACTTTATTTATGGGGTGAACTTCATTTACTATCCCCCCCAAATATTCACCTAGGTACTTTCTATTACTAAAAAGTAAAAGTGTGTATTCATTCTGGTTAGCCTGACCAGATAACCATGAAATTGCTGAAATGTTGCAGTTTGTAAAAGAACATTTAGGTAATTTTCCATTTTAACATTACTATTATCATTTATTTCTATCTGACAATTGTCACACAATTCGGTGTATTTTTTGATCAAATGAAGCACACAGTCCTGTAATTGTTTCATAACAACTAGGCAGCATGAATGAATGAATGTGTATTGAGTGGTACTCGGATCAGTATCCATATCGGCCCATCTACATAACATAATACTTGGTACTGGTATCAGTTCTGAAAAACAATTTATGAGATGTGATTTCTGAGGTCACTAACTCCCCTCATTTTATTGTAAAGCTCTTCTCACTGTAATGTTCTGCTCCTCCTACGTTTCAGGACTCGGGGATCATATGGAGAACGCTCCTACAGAGACGATTACGACAGCTATAGTGAGTATCTCTGATATAGCTGAAGTAGTTTGTAGTTTTTACAACATTATTGTACAGCCATGTTGAAATATTACAAGTCCTCATGACGCCTCAGTAAGACTGGTGCTGAAAACCCAAAAGCCCTTGCCCTTGTGGATTAGTATGTTAAAAGTAGTCCACATCCCCTCAAAGGCTTCCATCTACCCATTACAACATGAAGTAGAACCAGATTGTACATTTCATTTTAACGTTAGTACAAAAGCTCACAAGTTTCCCTTTTAGAGAGTCAAAAGCATTCTTCTATTGTCCTTCAGCGTGATGCTTCCTTGTTGCTATGAGAGTGCCATTCGATAGAGCTGTGATGAAAAACAGTTTAGGCTCTAAGCTTTGACTATTCTGTGTGGAAAAATGTCCGAATGCTGCTTCAGTGTCTTTACACCTGTGCCTACTTCTTGTCCTCAGCCTCAAACCAGTAAAAACAAAACCTTCCTGAGTGCAAGATCACCCCTGGCTGTTTTTTAACAGATGTGTTCTACGAAGACCTTTTTTCATTTTTGGTGGTGGTGGGGTGATTGTTTTTTTTTTAATTTTTGGGTTTTTTTGGGCTGGGGGATCAGTTTGTGGTACATGGTTCAACAGACTGCACCGTGAGTCCATTAAGTGTTGGAACTGTTGTTCTGTATCCTCTCTCCACAAGAGTAGTTAAGTATACTGTAGGATATGAATTGGTGTTAATCTTTATGCTCCTACATAAGGGTCCTATTACCCATTTTGCTTATTGTTTATATGTGACTGCACCCTGGGCAAGTATCCAAAATTGATTTAAAATGGAAAGGCCTTTATTTGGGATTAAACCTGTTTGCTGAATTGCTTGGTGAGATCTCTGATACTGTTCAACACAGCCTGATAGCTTCTACCTCAAATTGTTCACAAACCAAAGCCTCAAACTATCAGTGTTAATGGTTTGTAAAACCTTTGCTTTTGACGAGAGTAGTAATAAACTATGGCTTTAAAGGGAAAAAAATACATCCGTTAAATATGCTCTTGAAGCTTGGCACGCTGTGATTATATCCTGAAGGTCTATGCCAATGTCCCTTCAGCTCTGTAATTCATTCCTTTAGTGTAGCAAGGATTGAATGATGAATGGCGGCACTTCTAGCAGAATGTCTTGTAATGTTGCTAAAGATGAGTAAACAATACTGTACTATACAAGCTAATTAACTGACTTGTTAAAGGGGCTAGATGGTGACGAGAAAAAAATGTTGGTTAATATCAAAGTTTTAGTACTGTTAGAATGTTTTTTGAGATGCATCTGTCCTGAAGGCTTTCCCACAAAACTGTTTAAAACAATCTTAAACAGAGATTGGTTTGCTTTTCATAGAATACCATACATCCTCAGCTATTACTCTCAACCATAGCAAGTCCATACTCAGAAAATAATATAGGTAGTACACCCTGTCAACAAAATACTAAATACATGTTGACATTGCCATAAGTTTGATTTTTGGCTCCATTAGACAAACAACCATTTGCCTGATAATGTTTCTGCAGCCAGAGTCCTCTATGTAGAAAGCTTTGTCGATGAAATCAGCAAGAGCCAGTATATCACTTGCCAGTCAGAATGAAGGGAAGGATATATTGGCCCAAAATCATGCTAAGATGGGAAAGACATGGCTGTAAATGCTTCAAAAAACAGTAAATGATCTACAGAAATAACTTAATGGAAATAAGTGGATATCATTAAGTTAATAAAGTTGTACTTTCTGTCCCCTTTAAAAATCTAATAAATTTTTTTAAAAATGCTTATAAAAGGTGCCGATTGGAATTATTGTTATATATAAAATATTATTGTTTATGGCGTCATGAAGCCCTATTAAAACTACCAGATGAAAACATTTTGATTTCTTGTGCCTTTTTAAAAGAAAGAAGCCAGTTGAAATGTGATGCTCTGTATGAATCTGGGCAGATTATAGTGGGATACAGGTGACCATCAAATATGGGGATCTTGTAAGGGTGGCTGGGTATAGTTTCCTTGAGGAACTAGCTAAAGCTAGATTGGGTAGTGAGGGTGGGCCGCTGGGATGTGTTCATGGGCCAGACTAGAAACTGAAATGTCCTACTGGTGCTGCTTTTGCTGGTTCTGTCATAATGCTTCATTATACCTAAGACCTCTGGCCGCTATCGTTTTGGAAATCAACAAAGTCCTTGGAGAATGAAGTGTTGGGCCACGTGAATCCTCTGGTCTCTGGCGAAAGCTCCCACTTGGGTAGTTCATAATTGGAGATAGGCCAGTAATGTGAGGTAACAATTTTTGCTCTCCTGTTCGCATCCCTCAAACAGTTCTCATCTCCTATCTACCTCTTTCCACTGCCCAAACAATCAATGCTGTCACTTCTCACCAGGCCTTGGCTGTTATCGCCCAGTTCCTAAAGAAATGTCATACAGGAGCACATCCTGTCGTTTGGAGCCTGTTCTCTTGAATAAAACTGGGCAGGAGTCTTTAAAAATGACAAGACGCTTGGGGAAATTCCACTATCTACAATTTGCTTAAAGTATTTTAAAAGCCTCATTTTCCTCAAGTTTTGACTCCCCACACACCTCAGCTCTGAAGCTCAACTAAGACATGGCTGTCATAGCGATCCAAAAGGTGTAAGGTGTAGCATGAGCTCACATTTTTGCTTTGAGTATCAAATGCATCCCTTTGGTGCAGTGAAGTTTGTCTAGTTTCAAACTGTGTAAACATTGATTTGGAAGAAATACTTGTTTTGGTCCTTTTTATTCTCAAACCAACTGCTAACCATTACTCTATGCTGTCTTGATACTGTATATTGTAGATTAATACTGATCTTCACCTGCATGCCTGTTTGTGCCATTTTGCTCACCAGAGTAAGTGTTTTAAAATAACTGCTCTTTCTTGTCACTTACTCAGGTTAAAACCAAGTCTTGGATGATGGTGACTCCCTTGGGTCTACAGGGTTACTTCAGTGCCTTTGATCCTTTAACATCCAGGACCAAGGTTAGTAGGAGTCCTCAGATTGGTGCCAGCCAAGCTTGAGTTTGTCAGTCCCATTTGAGCGAGTAGTCTGGGTTTAATTGTATTTAGACCTAATGTAGAACACAGGTCACGTTGGTTGTAGGCCCAATCAAGTTGAGTGCTAACAACTCATTTTATATAACTTACAGATTCTGCAAAGGATTGCTGGGCCAAAGGAATGGAAGAGAGAGACGTGCTCAAATTCATCAGCCAAGGCCTGTAAAGCAAAGAGGCCAGCACTCGAGAAGCACCTTCTGCGTGGTTGTTTTTCCTGGGTTTGGGTAAACCACATCAGATGGGCTTGATTCAGCATTAAACCAAACTGTTGTGGAGTGTAATACGGCATTTAAAATCACATTCATATACGTTCCTATGCAACAAATCAAAAGGAGCAACTCTCCCCTCCCCTCTCTCCATTACATTAGAGGTAGCAAATACAACTGAGCTTTTACAACCCCAGGGTCCCCACGGGTCATGGAGTTTCTGGAACGTAAATTAAGAAAATCAGGGAATTTTTTTCTTTTTTTAAATGTTAAGGTAAGTTCCATATGCTGATTGAATGCCGATTGCTTTGGCAGTTGTTATAGTTACACAAGTCATTTAGGCGCCCATTTCACCTGATTGTCAGCTGCCACCCTAGCTATCCACTCAGCAACTCAACTGGCTGTCAAATCGGTAACGCTCGAATGCTTAAAAACTGAGACAGTCTGCAAACATGCCAGGGAAATGTGAATTGGTTTGGTTACAAGATGATATTTACAAGGACTGGGTGTTACAAGTAGACGACAGACACGCTAAATGTTAAGTTTGTGCCACAACTATAGATTTATCAAAGGTGCAGTGCAGGTGTTTGTTCCAGCATGCACACACCACCTGAAGTAACTCACCTAGGGGAACTTGTTAGTGATATCAGGTGGAAGGTTGGACTGCAGGACCGGCTCTCGAGGCACAGAGTCTGAGAAGTGTTTGAAATGATGTTTTGCATGTCATGTTACGTTTCTAGAGCATGGAAATGAAACTGAAAAGCCTCATTTAAATGTAGCTCTAATCAATGTGTAAGACAAATGATTGTATAAGACTTGTGTATGTTTAAGTCTTTTAGGGCTACTTGTAGAAATGTTTGCAATGTGAAAAGAAATGGAACAAAACCGTATGCTGCAGACCCCATAATGTCTTGGTCCCATCCACCCATAGTGTTTCCCATACATAGGCTCATCTGTGGCACACCTCCGCGATTTACCACAAAGTGACATTAAACCAGCTGCTAGCAGAGTCTATACATTCAACAAGTCACGTAATCATTGATTGAGTGGTAAATTAATTTTCTCCCATACACTGAATGTTTGTTCCCTTGTATGAGCATTGAAAAGTATCTCCCCCACACTGAGGATGCCCTACCACCACAAATAAAGTTCTGGGCTATGGTATACACTGACCCTAGTTATGGTTGAGATTAGGTGCTATAATGGAGATGGGACACATGATGCTACTTATGCTCTGCATTACTGATCAAAATGAATGTAAATTGTATCGCTCATTAATGAAGAAAAATGTGAACTGACTGTTGACTTATTTGCATTTGTTTTGTAGTAGCTCACAGGTTGGGATTCATTTTTCAAGACTACAATAGCATAATTGTACATTTGCTATTCTTGTACCAAGTTTAGTTTCTGCCTTAGAGGATTTCTTGTGCAAAACAGTCTGGCCAAGATTGACATCCTTGCTTTTCATGCCGATAATGTACCATATCTGATTAAATAAATGGAAATTGAAACTACTTTAAGGTCTCGCCATAGGTTCTCAATTGGGTTTATATCAGGACTCATCACTGGCCACTCCAGAACAGTGCAATAGTTTCTCTTTAACCCATGTGTGTTTTGGATTAGTGTCCTACTGGAGGGTTCACTTTTTGCTCCAAAGTGACTTGATAATCTTATTTTTATGATGCCATTAATATATTCAAGATGTCCAGTACCAAAGGCAGCCCCACAGCATTATGTGGTCTCCACCTTTTTTGACTATAGGTAGGGTTCACAGACATTTCATTGTCTGTAACCAAAGTGCTGATCTGCATTGCCGAAGAGCTCTGATTTGTTTTAATTGGTCCACAGAACATTTTCCCAGAAGGAATTAGGTTTTGTCCAGGTGGGTCAAGATCAATTGGGCCACCTTGTGATTCTCTTTCAGCAGTGGGGTCTCAGCAGTGTTTTGTTTTTTCTAATGGTTGAGATCAATTTTCCTCTTACCACGTCCTGGGAGATTCCATGAGTAGCAAACTTCTTAACCTTGTGAACTGTGGAAACGGGAATAGCAAGGTCTCTAGTGATGGCCGAGTGAATGCTTATATTTGATAGTTTTTCAAACATCCTCAGACAGCGCTTTTCTCTTCACCATTTTCAGACGTCCAGGGAAGCAGAACAAAGTGTTTTATCACTTTAAAATGAATAACCAGTTTATTTATACACTGTGCGCTGAATTACACCGCAAAGGATATACTATTTCCTCCAACAAAATGTATTTGCATTGTTGTAAAGGGTGGCAATAATCATGGCCACTTAACAATTTTGAATGACAAGACTATTTTTTTCTTGTTTGATAATGTACTCTTGTGAAGCGATAGATGATTGTTTCTAGTTATTTCAAAGGATAGTGCACATTATATGCATAAAATGCAAGCATGCCGATAATCTGCCAGTCTCCATTTTCCACAATTCAAGCTAGTGGGTATACGTTGATACTCCGCGTCATACTTAATCTAGTAGGCGTGTCGGAAACCAAGAGTCTCCTTCCTGTGCTTCGCTCTGGCCTCAGGTCTTGTGCCGTCTGAATTCAACGTTTTTCCCGGGGGTAATTCTGTGATTTATATTACATTAATGTGGTCAAAATATTTTCTTAGCACTATAATTATCAATGAAAAAAGAAAAAGGACCGAGTATTTCGCAACTCAAGCCGTTAGTTGAAACCAGCCAGATGCTAAGAGAAGGCCGTGCGCTAACGCACTAGCGTAGCATCCGTATAACGGCACAGTTTTAGCGGCAATGGCTGACTAATTCGGTAGCGACTAGCGGTTACGGATTGCTTCGATCTAAAACGATAGTTATTTTAGTATTTTATTTGGCTACGCGATACGCTGTCGGGACTAACGGTAATTAGGCCAGGAGTGATGTAAGGATTCTAGCTGATAGCCTGGCACTTGCCATCGGTGAAGATGGACAACATGGGAACAAAGGGGGTTGAATCTCGGCCTAGCACATGCGGGCAATCGAGAAGCGCACCATCCCACGCCGTTAGTTACTAGCTATCTTCGTGGCATGATACACATCTTTTCCTTTCTGACTATAGGTGAAACGAATCATGTCGTCTGACGAGGGGAAGCTATTTGTGGGTGGCCTCAGCTTTGACACCACTGAACAGTCTCTGGAGGATGTGTTCTCCAAATATGGACAGATATCTGAAGGCAAGTTTAATGAATATTGACTATAAATTTTGACCTAATCATCATTGCTTTGATATATGGTTGCAGTTAACATGAGTTCACACACTCACTAAAGATTCTTCTTCAGTTGTTGTTATCAAAGACAGGGAGACCCAGAGGTCCCGTGGTTTTGGTTTTGTCACCTTTGAAAATCCAGATGAAGCCAAGGACGCCATGATGGCTATGAATGGCAAGGTAAAACATAGCAAACTTAATTGCTAGCTTTGTTAAATCTTCAATAACATTTAATGGCTCTCAAGAAAGCACACATTTCTTGATTGTGTAATTTTCCTGAAATAATTACAGTTCACATCCTACTGATGCATCATCCTTGAAAACCCATCAGATCATGTTTGTCAACCTTGCATTTTATTTTGCCCTTTAAAACTTTTTCACTCTTTTCATCCCTGGTCCTCTCTGAAGTCACTGGACGGCAGGCAAATCCGTGTGGACCAGGCCGGCAAGTCAGGTGGTGGAGGTCGTTCTAGTGGAGGCTTCCGAGGCGGTTCCGGCGGAAGCGGCGGAGGAGGAGGATATTTCAGTGGCAGGGGACGCGGCGGTGGCGGCGGAAGAGGTGGGCGTGGTGGCTTCTCACAAGGTGAATCTTGTTGGCCTTTCAGTTTTTAACACTAAAATATACTATATACTAAAAAATTGCCTCATCTTGTGTACTTACCTGGAATGTTTGTGACTTCAGGTGGTGGCGGTGGGGCAAGGTACGACAACAGAAGTGGTGGCGGCGGCTATCAGGACCGAGGCTACTACAGCAGAGACAGGTGAATACTCAATCTTAAAATAACTCTTAGCCAAAATGGAGTCACTCAGGCCATAGTTGATAGGCCCAGAAATTGCTCCACGTTGCTAGCTTGTTTTACAAAGTTTGAATAATTGTTGATAAAAAGTATCTGATTTACTTAATTTTTATTGACCCTTTTCCCTATGTTTGGTTTTACAGAATCCAAGGAGGAGGATATGGAGACCGTTCAAGAGGTTCGTACAGAGACAGCAATGATAGTTATGGTGAGGCTTCTTAAATAAGCATTAACACCATTAGTTAAATGATAGGCAGCCATCCTGGTGCCTGTCAAGCCACATCCTCTCATCTCTTGATTGGATTCAGCCCATCCATTGCTTTTCAGTCCAGAGATGGATCTGTCAGTTGTATTTTAATTGGAGTGGCTTCATCATCAGGCCAGCTTTTCCCCCATGCATGGTCTTGAGCCTGGTCGCAGGGATGTGAAGTTCATCTGTCTATAGAGGGCACATTTTAAATCAATCTCTTGCAAGTTGGTCAATATGAAAATATATATAGTCTGAAGTCTCAAAGCAGTATTGGCATCCAAGCAGTTACCTCAAATTAAGGTAGGTTTTGCAGGATTTTTCTTTTTCCTCTGCTGGATCATATTGGACCTCCTTCCTCCACCCTGTGCACTGGTGCAAAGCCTGGGACCACTGCATTAATCAAAGGGCTTTTTCTTCTTTGAACAGGAGGGGGTGGTGCTGTGCTCATTGACGCCCAGTGAGGCCTCCTGTAGTTGAAATATGTTGAAAAAGCAATATATTGATGATCCAGTTTAGCACTCTACTACAGACTGTAGGCTGACTGCAGGCCTCAAAAACTCCATGTTTAGCCTTCCCTTGGATTTCCCCCATGGTCATGGGAAACCTGGAAACATGGATTTAAAAAGTCTTTTTCAAGGCCAAAAAAGTTATTGAAAAACATATGAATTTTGTTTTTAATTAAAAAAAAAAAAAAAATTAAAAAAATTCTCAACTGTTTAATATCAACCTTGGTTGTTGATAGACATTGTAAAAAATAAATTTCCATGTGATGTAGTTGGTCAACACAGGACCTATGACATTGAAGTCTGTTTAAAGAATAGTGCCTAGTAACATTAAATTAGTTACTAGTAACTAAAATAAAATAACTACTGTTTATTGAATTGTTACTAGTAAAAGAGAAAAGTGGCTAGTCATAAGTAAATTAGTAACTAGTGCTTATTATAATAGACCTAGTAGTAGACCTAATAGTAGTATTTTTTTTTTTTTAGCAACTACTAGCTTTACAATAGCAACTAGTGTTTAAATATAAGTGACTACTGTTGAATAAGTACAAGTGCTTAATTTTAAGTTTTCTCTGATAGACCGTAGAAGTTCTCACTACTTACTACTATCCTGAAGCTATTTTTTTCCCCTCCATTTTGAGACTTTGTTGTCTAACTAGGTAATTTTTGCTTTTCACTATTACAGGAGAAGAACATGTACACAATGGAACAGCGTTCAATACTTAAGTTTTAAAAGTTTTGAAGGCCTTCTTTGGCAAATCAAAATAAGACTGGCATTTACAGTTTTTGCAAGTAAAGTGGTCTCTAATGTTAGTGCTAGCTTAGTAGAAGATGGATATAGATAGATACTTTATTGACCCCCGGGGGGAAATCCTGGGGTGATTTTCATCAGTTTCTCTTATATTGGTATTTGCATCCTGGAGTAGCTCCACACAAGTGTTTAGTAGCAAGGCCTCTTCGCGAAACTCCCCACCTTTCCATGGAATCCTCGTAACAAATTTCATCTCCGATTTCTTCCTCATAGGTGATGATGGTGGTTGGTAGCTTGTCATGGTGGATGTCATCCAGGCAACACCCTTATCACCCCTCTGAACCGCAGCCCTTTGTGATGACAGCAGACCTCGCTGGAATTTATTCTAGTGCAGAACCTACTGCACCAAATGTTTAAAAAATCATTCTTTTTAAAACCATTTACATAGATAAGAGCAGTCCTGGATAAGTACAGGGCGTGGCCGGCTTGCACGCCAAGCTGACCTCGCTGGTCTTTTTCCAAGTTTTATTTTTGATTTAACTTTTGTTTTCCATTGAGCCTTGTCATTTTGTAATTGATCTAAAGAGAACAAATTTTGATTTCCGCTACACTAAGTGCACTTTGTCTCACTTTGAGCTCTGCACACACACATTCAGACAGGGCCAAGAAGGCAGGGAATGTATGACTAGAAAGTGGATACACCTATTGAAGATTGAAGCTGTTGTGCTCTCTATGGTGGTGAGTCTGAGGAAAAGGGAACTCATTGCCGTCCTTGTTTGCACATTCTGTGTGAGGGGAAATAGGATGAGGGGTAAACGAAGTTCGTATTCTATTAAATAAATATACAGTCATTAGTCAATGGATCACAGGCCTTTTAGTTGATTATCTTAAGCCTCCTCAAGTGGTAAACACAATGCTTCCTCCTCGAGCCATTTGGTTTCGACAGAGACTTGTTTTCTTAATCATCTGAAGTAGTACTTTTTTGGTTTTTACCAAGGTTTAAGCACTGTGATGACTGTAAAGCAAGCCAGATCTGTCCTGAAGTTTTTCTCGCAAAAGTGTTCTGACAATACAAATGAACTTATTGTTCTCATCATAGCGTCATTGATTTTTTTTGGTTTTTTTTTTTTTTTAAGCATGCTATAATTTCATGGTTGTATTTTTCTGAAATAAAAAAAGCCTTTACAAATGTCTATCCCCTGTTTTAGTTCATACCCTTTATATACTGTACACATTTTGCTCTGAATGTCATTTTGGTAATCCTATTAGTTGCTCATAATTTAGGAAATGAGGGACACTTCATCCAGAATATTGCTGAACATTATTGTCCCTCTTTGAGGTACAACAAGATTTACTACTTGGCTATTGGATACATGGTTCACTGGTGACTATTCCAGTCCAGCACTAGAGGTTTTAAGGAAAATATAAATCATCTTCCCGTCAATATGTTAAATGAAGGTGTGATATAAACTGAATTGCATCCTTTTTATATATGTAGCCATAGTGGTGTGAGGGTTTATATTAGGATATAAAATAACATTGAAGATGAAGTCAGTTGATCTCGTCACAGAGCATAAGTTACATTAAATGAATAGGTTGATGCAGGGTTGTAAAAGGCACCATTCCATAACCCAAGACATGATAGGTTAAATCCCTATACCAGCTGTTGTCTTGTATGGGTTTGCCAACGGAAGGTGCCTTTACACCCAAATTAGCTCTATTTCATAGTTGAGCGATTCTGAACCAGAAAATGTGCTAATTTCCTTGGAAAGCCATCCCAGCTGCTGCCAGCGTCCACCTTGAGTATTGGTCTCTCAGTTAGTCATTGTCAAAGATGCAGCTCCAGGTTCTCACACAATGGCTTATTACAGACTTGATTATATTAAAAACTTCAAAACTGTCAAAGATGACACAGATTATGTGAATTTTCTGAATTTTGAACATTTAGGTGTTTGCATCCACCTTGTGCATTTTAGTCACAAGGTGGCAGTGTTGTCTTGATTATTGCTTTAATCCACGCTGCAAAGGAGAGTTGTACATGAATACAGTTTATTAAGTCAAAAGATGGTATAAAGAAAACTTAAAGGCTTAGACGTCAATGCACACAGCAAGAAAGCATTACAGAATACAGTAATACAGGGTTACAGACGAAGAGATCCCATCTGTCAAAATGCTTTGTGTGTACACTTAAATGTCTCTTGGTAAACAACAAATGGACCTTATTTGAAACGTATCTTAATTGGCAACGACGCTTGTGTAGGTCTAGCCTTGAAAAAGCTCTTTGTTCTTGGTCTGTATTTGCAATTTGCCTAGATTAACGTCAAGTTGAAAGATTTAAATGATTGAAAGTTGAAGACTGAAGAGTTGATAGCCCACATAATTCCAATGTAGCAGAACTATAAAACAGCAGCACTATCATGAAAAAGCCAAAACATAGAACTGAAACACTTTAATTTTTCTCATTGCCAACTCATCTATATACTATAAATATGAGTTTTAATTTTGAAGCTCTAAAAGGTTTCTGTTTAAAGTGAATTCATTATCTGCAAAGCATTACCTGTAGCTTGAGACGCTCTAAAAAAAGTCTCAATTTTAGTTATCTAGTAGTTGCTAAATAATGCTCTTTGTTTCTATTCATTCATTTGTTTCAAATAAGGCATCAGTCATTATATTTACATTTAAATTATCACGTTATCAAGTCCAACTGGAACCAGTGCAGAGAGGATGTGGATGCGGCTGTTTGAGATGGGTCTAGGTGGAAAGACTGCTCTGCATCATAGCATATACGTAAATTGCTACAATTCATTCAATATTATTATATCATATTTTTAATATACATTTTTATCTGATTTGTGGTTGAATTGTCCATTCATGGTCGACTTAATCCATGCTGCATAGTCAGAAATCTTAGTGAAAGCATGGATTGGTTGACTTCTCACGTTCGGATGAGCGATGGTCAGGGACACCACCCCGTACGCCCTGCCATCACAGACCAGTGGACCACCAGAGTCTCCCTGTAAGTACATATATGCAGTGACTGACACAATGCTTCATCAACAGTGTACTGTCTCCTTGCGATTAAGTATTATCAGTGAACCTAGTTTAAGTGTCCACATTCAATCCAGAATTTCCCCCCGGGGATCATTAAGTATCTAATCAATGTACTTACACTTCCAGGTCCAGTCTCTCCCTCGGAGCAGAACCAGTGGTTCTCAGCACACATTTTCTTGTCAATGAGAGTTACATTGATTTCCATGAGCTTGTCAGTCATTGTGTTTGTGGTCCTGTCTGAATTACCCCAGCCAGAGACCAGACAGTGTTGAGGCAACATGTCGTCACCTGGGCCTGCGAGTTCAATGGGTTTTACATGCTCGCTGAAATTTGCTTTTGTGTTCAACTTGAGGAAGGGGGAGAGATAGAAAATACAAACATCAAACCAAAACATCAATTCTGATTCCACCAATGCTTCCAATTCCCTGTTGCCTATGACAGTCCCAGTTTATTGGTTGTTAAATGATGTCTATATATCTTCTTTTTGATGAATGTATTCAAATAGAGCACTTGCACACAACATGGTAGTATATTAAGGGCTCCATCACTAACCACAAGAATTTCAAAGTGAATGATATTTTTTCTTTTACCTTAAGTAGCATTATATCATTTTTTGGATGATCTGTCGTGTTGTAGCCTTTATGTGGAAATGATTCTTTCACAATTATTGCCTGCTTGTGTTGCTCGAAAAAATTGTGAATTCCCAGGAAGGCAGTATAGGAGCTGAAATGACAAAATGAAATGGGTGCAGTGATTGTAAAAAAAAGAAAAAGAAAAAGGGTGATGATGATAATGATCTGATTAGAAAGTGTTTTTATGAGGGGGGAAAGGTGTTTGTTTTTTTATTTTATCCATGAAATGATTGAAATATTTTGTTTTAAACTAGTTAAATGACTGTTGACTATATGGAGACATTTTGACATAATGCAATACATTTGAAGGCAATTGATAGTTGCTTTAGACCAGCTGTACATCACAGGCACACTTGGCATTTATAATCAGTATATAATCTGTTGTGATGTGTTTCAT
>CABFOQ010052517.1:5744-17609 GCA_900660455.1 Gephyroberyx darwinii
GTCATACACACAGCAGGCAGTCGGTGGTGGCCGCCAAACACAGACACATGCAGGGAGGGTGGCTGTGGGAAATTTGCCCTCTGCTTTTTGACCCATCCTGTTGTACGCTGGGGCAGCCAGAAGCAGTGGGCAGCCCTATGTGGCGCCCGGGGACCAATGGCTCCAGGGGTTGAGTCCACGTGGTCAGGGACTGGACAGCAGATCTTCTTGCATGTTTTTTCAATTGGGGTCCTTATTGTGGAAGAGGACGGGGAGAACATACAAACTCCACACAGAAAGGCCCGGGAGATAACCCACCTGGGCACCTTCATGTGCTTTTGTTTTGATCATATTCTGTAAACATCAGAATTGTCATAAGTGATTGATAATTGCTAACCAATAGTGTCTATCAGCTTGTCCTAGTTAGGCTTGTGGAGTCCTTTGAGGCTTGTTTGTGATAAAGGGCTACCTCACCGGACCAAACTCAAACCTCTGAAAATAAGAATTCTCCCAGTGATAAGCTAGCTGTCTCTTGTGTTGTTTTACCAATGATTTTGTGACATTTTTGAAATTCTTAGCAGATCTTTTGAAAAAATTATGTTTGGCCTCAAACCTCATGCACCATACATGAAGGAGTGGACCTATTTTACGAATACACCTTAGATAATGTATCATAAAATGATGCTTCGGAAGAAATCACAAACAAAGATTTGAACAGCTTGTGGTGATCATTAATCAAATGCTTCAAATAATGTCATACCATTAGTAACAACTGGTGAAAACACTATATTCACTATCTGAATCAAGAGGAGGAGCAGGTTCCAATAACTGTTATTTCTTTCAAGTACATCACCAAACATAAGGGGAGCGTTTCGCACAAGACACCATGACTGAATAGCACTCAATCCAAGATCTTTGCTACCCTCATCCATTTTCGACCCACTTGGCCTGTTTCTTCTCTCAAAATAACCATAGCTGAAGCTTTGGATCCTCTGTGACAATGTTTCCAAAGACAGATACTTCTTAATGATCAGGTATTAAGTTTCAATTCGTACTGCACTACGCCTTCAAGCAAATCATGCATTATGTCAACTGCATAGTTATCAGAGGTGTGGAAAAAACGCAATGTATTGAGCAAGCATGTCTTCTTGACACCAAATGTTGATGCCAACATAGGATTTTCCTGTAGATCTGCACAACGTTCTGAATGGATTTCTTTTGTACGAAAAATCAAGTGATGGTTATATTCACAGATTGTAACTCTTCCTTAGTGGTTAAACAAAATCTACAACAATATATTGCACTGAAGGACTCAACATAATCACCAGTTACTTGAATAACAGACCCTAGCAATGGTGAGTCAGAGAAAGGCACCTCTATTCCTTCTGTTTCTAGAGTTTTGACATCATCAATGAGAGGCCTAAGTATTTTATCAAATCCATATTTCTTCAGGTCTTGTGAGTGAAAGAGTGCCACAACATGAATATTCATCAATACAGAATAACATTTTGGGGGCATGTTCCTCAATATAAAGTAAATACAACCAAGTTTGTGTATCCCCTTCTTTGAACCCAAGGGACACAAAAATCACCGTACAAAATCATCGTAGTAAACGATGATTTTGTACGATCATCTTAGCCTTGCAAGCAACAAAATCACAGCAAGTCTGCAGAGTATCTTTGTGTTTGAGGATTTCTAACTAATTTCATTCATTACAAAAATGGAGGTAGCTGTATACCGCTATTGCTGATTCCCGATCAGTGTGGCTTCTTTTCACTCCACTGTTTCTCTCAAGAATCACTGTTGCATCTGATGATTGATATGATGAATCAGACAGCACAGAGGATGAGGTGTCTGACACATGCGACTCCAACAAAGTGTTTGACAGATCTTGTTGAAGCAAAACCGCACGACAGTCCAAACAAAATATATAATGCATAAAATAATTATTGCCCCCTAACAACCTCTTTTTGGCTTATTGACCAAACTGTCAATCATAGAAAGGCACAACAGGATCACTGTCATTGTCAAGATCTATGTCAGTGGTGCCAACATACCATCAGTCCACAAACAAATATAACAGGGTCACAATACAACTACAAAAGCTCATAATAAAAAACTTGTCAGGATTACAGTACTTCTGGTGGCTGATCTAAATGTTTCCCTAGCGAGGCTAAGTAAGTCTTACCTGTAGACTGTTCTGTGGACACCTTGATGGTTCCCTGCTTGTAAAAGCTCCTCAAACACATCTGCATCTACATCTGTCCCTGATTCATCTGTCAAGTGCAGCTGGGACTGTAGTGGAAGACCGAACATTTCTATGACTGAGAAAATATAAGATTAGAAAATAAAGAAAAACTGCACAGTTCTTAGTATGCTCCGATTTTTATTATTATGCCATCATTATTATTGTTTTTACAATGGGACCTTTCTGAGCAGTGTGCAGAGTGAGCAATTGATCAGTTTACTCAAACAATCAGGGCTGTGTAAAAAAAAAAATCCTCAGAGCCTTGTCCAGTCTCGGCCACTTTAACATACTTCTGCGTTCCACCAAATCTTACTTTTACCAACATCATGAACTATGAAGAAAACAAACTACAGTAGAAAAACAGATTTATGAAAATAAGTATGATAAATCCACCAATGTGTTAATTCACCATTACTGCGATACATGTTGCATTCACTAACTGTCTACACAACATAATTTAACTTATGATGACATGGCCTGGTGCTATACCAAATTTTTATTGTATTGAGCCAACCCAACAGTACACAGTCTTATAATACTTTGTGCCTTGCTGCTAGAAAAGTGCTTTCTAAATAAAGTGTATGTTATTATAATAGTTAAGACACTTTTTTTAAACTAGTTCTGCAAACACTTAAAAGAAATAGTGGTCTGAGGCAAAGGACCAAGCTAGTGAACCTCGGCTAACAATCTAAAAACATCCATTACATAGGGCTACTATATTAACGTATATACGTTATATATTAGAAAATACATTTTTATACCGAGCAATCTATGCATATACATACAATGTGTCCGCACAATAATGACATAAAAGTAGATACTTATGGAAAATACATATTTACCCACCCAAATACAGCAAGCAGCTACAAACACATGCACCTACCACACGTGCTTTGATCTAGCTAGTTTTTAAAACGTGCCTAATCTGTTAACAGCCATACTATATCCATCTGACCTTAGAAAGGACAGATGTTCATATCTATACTGAGCAAATTATACATATTAAAGAGATATTTCTGTGCAACAGTGACATTAATATTTAACTTACCCATCCAAATACAACAATCAGCTACAAACATTACAGACATTTAACTTCCGGGACATAACACACCAGTAGTGCAAATTTGGAAGCATACTGGTGTGACACCAGTATGCTTCCAAATTTCCGATTCAGTTAGCGAAAAACATCCATCCGAAATTTCTCCATGAGAAAAATATGACTGTATTCATCCCACTTAGCTACACATATGCTAGGCTTATCCATTTCAATTAGCTAGGCAATACATAACTGTGTTGCATGGTAAACTGGTTAGCTAACGCTAGCTAACCAACTAGACTGCAATCCTATTAGATTTATTGGCTTAGATTTACTTACCCATGAATGCTCATAGTCACAGTTTGAATGATGATCTGATAAAGCCCAGTCGAAATAAAGGAGTGTAACTGGCTGGTCTCCTGCCTCGTTACAAGGACAGGACTGTTGGACTTCTGGGAGTAACACTGGCTATCTTGTGAAATCAACACTGTAGAGTTGTTCTGGGAATATGTCATTTGACTCCCTGTATCAACACACTACCTTCTAGTTGAATTAGACTAAACAAGAGTTGAAATTACTCTACATTTTTACTCTCAACTCTAACACTGGAAATCTAACACTTTTGATTTTGCTGTGTAGTCGTCCCCAGGCCATCGTTGCCATGCAGCTATATTTATTATTATTACTACACCTCCTCCATCAGAGAGAGATGGGGTTGGCAGATACTGGGAGGAAATCAGATCTGATCTGATTGATTATACGGAAAAGCTGCAAAGTAATGAGTAAGCCATATGATGTACAGCTACATGAAGATAGTCTACACTGTCTGTCTCAATGTCTGATTTCTCCTAGAATACTTTGTGAATACGTCCCCTGGTCTGCCTTAGAAGGAAATGAGTGTATGTGCTGCATCCCATACTGCTTGCTGTGGTGTGCAGTACAATTAGAATTTTCTTCTATCTGCGGTGGAATTGTGCTGTTTCCTCAGCATGCAATTATTATAAACCTGTGTTGTGGTGGTGGTAGTGTGCCCTGTCCTGTATTGTCCCCAGCAGGCCCCTGTACTGCCAGCCAAGCCCCAGCCTCCATCTGGAGCACTACTGGAGGTGTGAACAACATCTTCTCTCCGTCTCCTTCACCGTCCTTCACCACTGTCTAGTTGCACTTCTCAATGTCAAATTTGCAGTTTCATTTCAAAATACTATGTAGCAATTATGGAGAAGTAAATTAGGGCTTTACGCTCCTTAAAAACAAAGGCCGGGATCTCATAAATGATTGACGAATGAAAGGAGGTGTGATCCAATGACATTTACATTCCACTTTAGGGGAGAAGGTGTCTAATCATGTTTTTTATGCCATACTAACAAGACATTTACACACTTAGTACACACTGAATAATATTGTGAGGTGAGGTGTCATGACTCTCTTATAGCAGACCAGTTGATGTTATTTTACTTTAATTATGTTCATGATTAACTTACAAGTGTTATGGCACAGTAAGAAGAATGTCAACACTCATAGTACATTTGATGATGCATACGAGTAGTTATACAAAATAAAAATACATAGACCTATAATAAATATACAGATTAGACGATCTTCCATTCCTTTCTTTCTCTCTTTCTCTCTTTGTTTCCTTTTCTTTCTTTCTTTCTTTCTTTCTTTCTTTCTACTGCTCACTCATTCCCTTCTTTTACTGTTCTTTTAATTCTTCTTCCCAATCAAACAATTTTGAAATTATTAAAATTAATTTTTAAGTCACAGTTTGATAGCCCCAGGTTAATGAAATCAGCTGAAGGCGGCAATGGAAAATCAAATGCCGTAGATGGTCTGGAGGAGGAGGAGAGGCCGAGGCATTGTCGATAATCTCACACCATAGGAGAGTGCCAAGGGTTTTTAATTCTACATTTAAATTATTAGCCACAGACAACACATAATTAGATACAAACTCTTTTACAAACTGTATGTATGAGTTGTAGTGTGGAGACTCTGGACTGTATAATACTGTAAAACCTCCTGGGATGTAATAAGAGTGAACCTACAACCATGCACATGAGCAAGTCCATTAAAGCTCCTGGCATAGCGCTGTTCTCTGAATGAATAGAACTAGACGGCAAGAGAAGAAGAGCTTCAGCATCTCCATTTGGCAGGTCAGCTTCCCGGAGCGATGCCGTTTAGTCCTCCCAGCCCCATCCCATAATGCAATGAGCACGGCAGCATTTCCAGTTCCGGATAGAAGGACAGAAGTAGAAGTGGCGGGACCAGGTTGCATTGTGGAATAGGCACTCTCACTTTAGGAAGACTGTCAGGATGAGCCGAGCGCGTCAGATATAAAAAGGAAATGTGTGCTGGTGCTTGTGTATGTGGGTGCGCATCTTACTCTAGTGGCAAGGGCTAGCCCCGTGACAAAGACATAATAGCCTCAAGCTACGTGGCCGAAACTATACTGCCTCTAAACCATACTGGAAGGCCTGTCCCATGTGGGATACCGGAGAGCCCTTTCCCAAGACACTTTACACAGCATACATTGGGCCTCATTCACAAATGTTTTTGTAAATTATTCGTAAATTTGCCATATTTGTGTGTGTACTAAAACACGAATTCATGAAACGTGCAGGAAACCTCTATTTGTTCGTAGAACAGGTGTATATTTGATGAATGTCAATCGTTCATACATTGGATGCTCGTGCCTGTTGAAGCCGGTTTGCAGGTAAACGCTGTTCAACACCGTAAAAGGCTGCAGACTGAAGGGTTGTGTTCAAGTAAACCAGGGAAAAGAGGGAAGAGAGGAGCTTTGAGGAGTCTGAAATGGAAGTGTTGAGAAAAAAACAATAGAGTTTTCAGAAGCATCAGCAGTGGAGTCATAAGCACTGATAAAAGTAAAGCATGCAATAAATTATTAATGCTGTCAATGCTGTTTCAGCAGAAACACACACCGCTGATGAGGTAAAAAAAAGAAATGGTTTGACATGAAACTAGATGGCAAAAAAGTATAAGGAGAAGTAGACGCGTCCGACATATCCGACATCCGACATCCGACATGACGGATAGCGGCACCGAGCCGCTATCCGTCATGGATCAGAGGATCAATCAATAATAGGAGAGACCTCACTGTCGGGGGTCCAGTCGGTATTGGAGCTGGACTCAGATCAGATCCAGGCTGCATCTTCATCAGATGGTAGGACTGTTATTGTATCTGTAAGGCGTCCAGTCCATGTGATCAACCATTACAAGTTGGATCATCTTGTGTTGTTATGAAGGACAGTTCGGTAAATACTCCATTTCAGCCTATTAGGTCTTTTTTTCTACAAGGCCACTGAAACATCTTGTTGTTGAGGTTTGGCTCGACTGTAATGGATTTTTAATAAAGAATAAGCCGTTCTAAGAGCCTTCCTCAGGTTTCCAAACACATGAACACATTTTCATGTTTCCAAGCACTCGCAGGATTTGATCGTACCAAACGAACAAATTCAGATACGAACAAAATGATGAATCCGACTGTGTTCGTAGAAACTTTCGTACTACCGTTATACGATCAAATCTGATCGTACGCACGTTTCGTGAATGAGGCCGATTAGAATAACCTTGTGGATGTTCAGAAACTCCCCCGCCCCCCCCACCTTGTTTTTCCCTAGCTTCATAATCTCTGTTCAGAGATCTGCATACCCTACCTTGTGTGTACCTCTCTCCTGTGCTCAGCTTGTTTGTGTTAATAAATATACTCAAGTAATTCATGACTCGAAGACTCTTTGTCAATATCTGAATTTATTCAACATGTCCGTGTCCGGTGAGAGTATAGTGCACTAGTGTCTAGGGTAGACCTGGTCCTGTTGGTCCTGCACCATGTGTGTCAGTACATGCTGCACTATTATGTCAGTTGTCAATATGTCACTGCACCAATGTTGCCAAGACTAATTCCTGCACATTTATGGTACTCAGGGAATAAAGTGACTCTGAAGATGGAGAGCTACCTTCCGAGGACGACCCGGTGAGACGTGTTGCCCTTTGCAGAACAAATCAAGCCAATACATAGACGTGACTTCCGTCCATTTAATGGAAACATTGTTGGACTAACAGTACACAGGCGACTGCTTCACCTTGCGAAGACAAAAGAATTGTGCAGATTTTTCATATTACCACACACACCTGACACATACGTCTACGCATCTCGCTCGCACAAACACACCGGTAAAGATATGATTTCAAGACACTCAAATGATAAATGCATAATTGTCCCATTGAGTAATAGACTATTATAATATCACTTCTCCTGTGCTTTTTCAACATTTTTATACATCGAGAGGGGTTGGGGGGTCGGGGGCAGAAAAAATAAGAATCTGAATCACTACAATATTTACACATGATTACACACATAACACTGTACATTAATAAATTCTCATTCTCTACTTCTGCATAGTGCTTTCATTTCACATGGCAATACTTCACGCTGTTATTAGAGCATTATGAGATCGTAGTGGGTAACCACCGAGCTGTATTGTTTTTTTGTTTTTTTTCTGAGAAAAAGAACGAATGTAAACAATTTCGGCGAGAAAGTAACTGTCTTTGTGTTTGCTACAACTGCCGGCCACCACCGGCAGTAATATGGCCCTGTATGGTCAGGAAAAGAGGCAATAATGTCTGTGTAGTTTGATAGATGTTGGGTTTGGCTCTCAAAATGGTTTAGGTGCTCGCCCCCCTCTGGCCTTTTCTCCCCCCATTCACCACCAACTTGATTACAGCCTTTAGGGAATTTATTCAGGTGCAGAAGGAGACATCTTTTTTTGGCATTCAGCTGATGCTCTTATCTCTTAGAATGAGGGAGCACGTAGGGGTGCAGCGTCTTCCTCCGGGACACTCTAGCGGGACACATTAATGGGCACACGCTGGCATGTTGCAGGGATTGAACCGGCGAGCTTTAGGTTACAGCGCAGTCCCTGCAACCGTTGAAGCAGATGACCTTAAATGTTATGAGCGACGAAGAGCAGAGAGGAGGATCTGTGTGAATATCTTCCTTGCTTGGAGGAGAATGGATAGTTAGGGTGGGGGGGTGACTCCCGTCGGATCAATACCAGCAGGGGCCTCTGTTACAAAAAATGGACTTGGATTTAATCTTTAATGTGACCTTAAGATCATTTTAAAGTTGCGCCTGATTTGTAAAAAGAAAAACCCTGAATGAAGCAGCGTATGCTCATTTAAAGGAGAGTACCTGTGTCTTACACACCTGCAATATATACCTTAGAAATGAACGGCAAACACTTCAATAAATGAAGCCAGTGCAGCCATGGTTGAATGACTATTCTAGACTATTTCTAGGGTATTTCCTCTCCTGTCTTTAATGTAAAACACCTTGGGCTTGATAATGAATCCTGAATCCCTCACACCTCAGTTACGTTTCTGCTCACTACCAATGATCGACCTCTTAACTGAAAGTTGTGTACACTTCAAATCCAACCACAGGCCTGTTTCTTCCTAATTTCCTTTAAAGGTTGAACTCATTGTAAAGAATGATATCAACCCCATTTCATATGAATTTAGGTATTTATCCACACCTTGTCATAACCAGCAGGGTTGTTTACTTCATCCTGATTTTCTGCGTACACCATTTGGGAAAATTTTGAGGCAGAAAAAAACCGAATATGCATCTTGCACATACAGGACTGCATCTGAACACATTTCGGTTAACACTTCAGCTGAAGGCTCATAACCACGTTATAAGGCATCTTAAGCGTGTTGCAAGTGTGTGAAAATTATTATAATCAGAGTGTGATATAATAAGCACAGTGTGGGTGGAATATAGTTAATGACATTATATTAAATTGATTGTAATTTGTTATTAAAATATTCTATGTTTTTTCTTTAATTACTGATATAGTTAATTATATCAAATCATCTCTACTCAAAATCTACTCTGATTTGGGTTCAGTGTTGTTGCAGTTTTTCCTTTCTTACAGACTTTAACAGCACCTAGTAGCTGATGTGGTATTACTGCTTGACTTACTATCTTTTGAGTTTTTTTCCTATACTACAGTTTCTTTTTGTTGGGTTGTATTATTTGTTTGTGTCCTAGCCGGAGGGGCTAGGATCAGAAAAAGAAAGCAGACATGAGAAACCAGTCCTCCTCGGCCGACAGCTCGCCGAGGTCTCTATCCATCTATCCATCCACCCCCAGAGAAAGGGCTACGTAATCACAGAGACAGAGAGGGTTGGAAGCTGAACTTGGGCGTGGGGTTTGTCTGAGTGTCGCCTGGTGTGACAGGAGAGGATCTGTTTAGATCCTGATTGTCAACGTTTCAACCATTTAGTTGATGCTCTCATCCAAAGCCACTGTCACTGTTGACAGATAGATAGATGTGGGCCTGTAGGCGGCGGGAGGCATGAAGGCGGGGAAAGGAATGTCCTAAGGCTCCTTTAACTCCTCGGACTGGATGATGAGCCTCTGGTCGTGAACTGTGGTGAAGGGCAGAGTTAGGCTTTACACTTCTGATTAGGGTACAGTGAGGTGAAGGTAGGTCAGGACATAAATGGTATTTATGATGAATCCAGAGAAAAGGGCTTGGTGGAGGTAGCGGGGATATTACGGTGGCTGCCCCAAACAAGTTTTAAAGGAATGCGTTTGAACATTGCGTTCGTTGATAGAGAGGTGACAGGTCGGGCCACGAGGCCTGCAATGACTTGAGGGCACAAGAATGGGTCTGATAAGGTCCAATAGGTCAACTCCTAACGGTTTAGTCGGCATAGATGATGAATCCAGAGAAAGTGCTGTACTTGTTGTTGTTGCCGCCGTGAGCTTTGCCTCCGTCCAGCTTAATGTAGACCTCGTCTCCCGGCTCCAGGTGCAGCACAGCGCTGTTGCTGGCATAGTCATAGTTCTGGTCGGCGTCCTGGGCTATGGCACTGGCACGCACCTGCAGAAACACACCGAGTTAATGTTGCAACACAACAAAATTTCGTGAAATGAGCACAAACTCTGAATGATCGGGACACAAATGATGCGAAGAGTTACATTTCACCACCATGAGGATTGTGGGACGATAGCATGAATTGGTTATTTTCACATGTTGGTCACGTGAAAACATTAACAAACAATTAAGTTTAGGCAAGTAAAACAACTTTGGTTTGGCTTAGCATTAAGGTTAGGGTAAAGGATAGGCAACTAACCCTAACTAACCCTGGAGAGCCAAAGGCAAGGCTTACTCCTGACCTCCATAGGCCATAAGGGTTTTTATCACGTGGTAATGTTGTAAAGATGTTTGGATTCCTTTTTCGTATTAGTAGTTTTTTTTGTGTGCTGGTTTTGAGAAGTTTGGTTAAGGTTAGGGTACGGTTTGGGTCATGATTAAACAAAAAAAAAATCATGATTTCAGAACTGAACCCGGGTCGCCAGAGGCAAAGGTAAATGCATCCACCACCCCGACCACAGCACTTTCCACCATGTTATTTTACTGTGCTGTTTCTAGTTGTCTCATCCATGTAATCTTGTCTCTTCTCTCACTTCTTCCTAGTTATTTGCATTTTATGAACATTTTTCAAAATTTCAGGAGACCGGGCTAAATATCAGGCCTGTAGATTGCAGCAAACACACTAAGCTGTATCAGACTCCAATGATCTTAAACAATCTTTTTAAATAAGTTTATACCTAAACACTACGGCTGCATCCATTAGACCACCAGCTGTTATAAAAAATATAGAAGAAGGAACAGCATTGGCCAGTCACTGACACCCACGCATATAAAGGACAATTTTTTTTCTGTCTATCTGCACATCAATGGTTCATTTCATCTGACAAAATAACATCCTCTCAGTAGACTCGCAGACCGGATGAAGCTTTGATGCAAAATGTTCACCTCTTTATTACATGGCAAAAGTTGTATAATAAAGAGTCTATCTGCAGACTTTTGGTGAGCGGCAGATTACTAAGTGATGGAAATTTCCCTTCCCTCTAAAGTTTTTATGCTGCGAGAGCAAAAAATTTGAAACAAACATTGTCAATTACTGGCAAGACTTTTGAAAGAAATGAAATGTTATTTCTTTGCAAACAATCAACAAATTAGGACTGCCACTACCTGGAGTTGTAACCCATTCTAAAGTGACTTGTAAAATGCAGCAGAGATGATTGGTGGTATGGTTTTATCTGCTGATTTAACTACACTGATATACCCCTTTAGATAAACCTTCATTCCTCCTTTTAGTAATAGCAGACAAGGTGACTTCGTCCAAGCGTTTTATCAATTCATTCCAAATGCAAATTCATTATGTCCAGACTGTTTCCAGTATCCTTTCAGATTTAGTCCTATTACGGTTAAACAAGTGAGTGGGTCTGATTTAGAGCTGATTTATTTCCCACCATTAAATCTAATCTTTACCATCAGCATGGAAAATCAGTGTTAGGTGCCTCCATCCCCATAACAGACAAGAGGAACCTGATCAGCAGAGCGGCACTTTGGCCCCTGGGGGGGCCTGTGGATTACATCTGACAGCCTCCATGCAGCCTGATCAGAGAGCACTCTGGACAAATCATAAAACACGAATTACAGCATGAAGGGGCCTCTAAAACATTGTTAAAATGCAGGGTAATGACCACCACCTTCAAAAATAATATTAT